>OY365818.1:25436606-25564106 GCA_959347315.1 Bimastos eiseni | reverse complement strand
AATGCAGACAACCAAAAGGATTTACATATATATATATATATATATATATACATTTAAATATATATATATATATACAAATAACTCGTGTGTTCGTATAATAATATTAAAATCATGCATACGATTTTATATACATATCCACCACATGTATTTATATATATATATACATATATATATATATATACACATACTAGCTTAGCCAAAACTTAATACTAATGCATTTCAAATTTATTATAAATACAGGCATAGATATCACGCGATTGAACCTGATATCTTTCGAGAAAGATGCATCGCTTTATATCCTACGAACAATTTTAATTTCAATTTATTATTATATTCCTCTTATAAATATTAATTTTCGCTCCCTTGCATAAAGTACATACATCTACTTATAATATATGTATATATATATCAAATATATATATATATAGCTTATAATGCCATTCAATGCAATGAATCTATGCATATATATATACATATGCATATATATACATATGTATATATATCCATATGTATATATTTGTGTATGTATATAATGTTTGTCTCATAGAGTCTGTATGAGAAGAGAGTCACCTTCTTTGAAAAAGAATCTTCCCTCTCTCGTACAAGCAATATGCTGTATATAATCGTCACAGCCGCCACGTGGAAGATGTGGATACGTTTCCCGTGACTCATCCGTAGACGAATTCAAGTCGAAGGATAACACGACACGAGTTTAACATGAAATGAAAACACAATCAGAAATGTTAAAAACACGCAATGTAATCAGAACGCGGAAAATAGTAATATATAATGTAGTGTAGAAACAAGACGATACAGAAGTTAAGCCATGAGGTAAACCTAAATGCTTATGATGCATGACTAGTAATGCGATAGAAAAGTTAAGCATCGAGTTCTCGAATTAAAACATATGAGGCGTGGCACATTAATTTTTGTCACGATCTGCAAGCTGAAATTATTCTCATTATGTTCGACGAAGTTGATAGAAAATCTTCTAATAATTATTATTATGCATAGTTTTGCTATATACCAATAATGTTAGATATTGTATGATGAAATGATAAAATAATGCAAGCGCGAAAATGTAGATGTGCGTATCAATACGGCACACGAAAACTAAGTCTATTCATACAACTCTGAGGCGACATAAATAAAATAGATTCACAATTATCGGGGGTCGGCCGCTGAAAACCGGGCCGCCTGGTCCGTAAAAATAAACAAATATAAGAACAAAAGCAGAAAACACGATATAAGAAGAAATGTCCGGAAAATTGCGCGTATAAATATGGAAGCGTAAACCAAACAAACACGAAAACTAAGGGAACATGTTTGCCCTGAAAACGCGTCGCTACAGAAAAGGACTTCTGGAAGTCATATCGCCGTACAAACGTACCACGAAGCGACGATGGATGAGCGGAGCTGTATGTAAACTGCACAGCTGACACGGTCGAATGAAAGTTGACCGTGCTCGTCCAGAAAGCGTGTTTAGAGCGTCACGTAGAAAGCGTGCAACCCATGTTGTAAAAATAAAATACAAACATAATCATGAGTGAACATAGCAACAATGGGAAAACGGGAGAAAACGTAATGCGAAATCGGAAAACACAAAATGCGAAGAATACAAAAAAAACGAATTAAGACACAAAAAGTCGAAACGCTGGGTAATCGTCCAAGGGATCGGTTCTCAAAAGATGACGAGGTAAAGGATAAAACACAATACGAAGGCATGCAAATGATGCAAAATAATTCCTAACGAAGATCAGGAAAAGAAATAGAAATATGCGCCAAGTCAACAATGGCTGGTTAGTACGAAAATACAATCGATATAAGGACAGTTAATACGTCAAATAGCAAAGGTGTGCTAAAGTGAAGTGTAATGACGAATCGGAAGAGATCGCCATGTGCAATGAATAATGAAACAATGCAGGCAAAAATAATGTACTGAAAAACACAGATACAGAAGAACACGCAAGACAATTGGCTCGTAAACTGCTGCTAGAATAATAATAAGAGATGATAAGATAAGAAAAAGTGGTGCGGTGAAAAATAAGAATCGGTAGAAACAGTGATAGGAAAAATTTGACGGAGGAATCTTGTTGAAAAGAAATCAAGCAATTGAGAATGAATAGCACTAAAGCAGGTTCATGACGCCTGCGATCAAATACTGATTCGACAATTACATGACAAAATATTAACAGATATGGAATTTAGAAATGCGCGTCCGCAGTTGTAGTAATATGAAAGTGAGGGAAAGAAAGGCGCTGTTAAAAAAATAACGAACTAGTTCGTGAAATAACAGAAGAACCTAACGTCTCCAGAGGAATAACCCTGTTGCGTTTGCAACCTTGCAAGGTGTGTGTCAGATGGTAATGGTGCTTAAGTGCATCGGACACATTCTGTTCTGACTGCCACGAAGGTGGGTAAGTCGTGTCTTGCCGCTCGACGCTATAGTATCGTGTGTCATGTATAATTTTGCAGCCCAATAGCCTGTTGGCTTGATACCACTGAGAAGCAGTGGTGGTCGGGGTCATGGCAGGGGTGGTCGGCTGAGGGTGTCGACGAGTTGACGGCATGGATGTGAAGAGGAACGTGTTGGGTGGTGGAGGTGGGTCGTTGTCGAAGGCAGATGTAGAAGGACGCTCAGTGTGAACCGTGCTTGGTGTTGTAGAAAATGAGCGACTGACTGAACGTCGTAGTGAGTCTGTGGCTGAGACGTATCGATGACGTCAGTATTCCCGCGATCTCGCAAAAGTTAGTCTCGTTGTCTTTGAATGGCTGTAGACGGAAGACACGTATAAGCGCCTGTAGAATAACGTTCGTGAGGTGACACGGAGAAGTCACATGTTCCTCGCTTCACTTTGAGCACGTGGAAGCGAAACGGCTGTTTGTCGAAGTGTGTCTGATAAACTGGGAACCAGACAAGGTCAGTTCTTGTTCGTGACCTGCGGTTCTGGTTCGTGTTCTGTTCTTGTTCATATTCGCGTTCTTGTTCTGGTTCTTGTGCTTGTTCTTGTTCCGTCGTGTTAGTAGTAGTAGGAGTAGTCGTAGGCATAGTCATGGTTGTGGTCGTAATCATAGTTGTAGTCAAGTAGTTAGTAGTCGTTGTTATTGTTATAATATTAGTAGTCGTAGTCAGCAGTCGTAAGCATAGTTGTATTCGTAATCGTAGTGGTGCCAGGTACAGAAAGTGATGGATTGCAGTCGTGATAGATGATTGCCAATGTAGATTGCCCACATGCCGGTGAAAGAATAGTGTTGGATAGAATATGGTCCTGGTATGTGCGGGAGGGAATTGCTGGGGAAGGGATAGATCGATGATATGTTTGCTTGTATGTAGGCTAAAATAGGAGAATAGACATGACGAGGAACGAGAGGGAAGGGTCGGTCGTACCAGTGATGGTGCTAAAGAAATTTGCCTTGTGAAAGCGCTACGTAAATGAATTGGTACAACAAAGATAGTCCCAACAATATACGCAGTGGAAAATAAAAGTGTTGAATGAAATGTGCTGCTGTGGTATAGGAACATTTTGATATTTTCGGAAATCGCAATACAATACGTCTCTTATTTGATATCGCCCTTCTTACAGTTTAGTTCAAAAGGCTTGCTCAGGGTTCCCACAGAGTGACGCCTCAGCCGAGATTCGAACCTGCTCACTCAGCGCACACCAAAGGTTACGGTACGATCGCTCAAACCAATCGGTCCCCATGCTACACTTATGATGCAAATAAAACTGAGCGAGAAATAAGCTACCAGTGTTTGCTTGTATGATTGTGTGATAATAACATATGCATTGCAGGTACAAGATAAGCAGGTAGAAGCGTAAGCGTAGGATGTTTGTTAAGCTGTGTCAGACAAAAATGCAATCAGATATACAGCGAAAATAATAAAACTAATGCAAATCAATTGTGCAGACAAATTTGTGTTTGATTGGATACATATCTTCTAAAACGATACTAACAGTGTCCAGTTTTAGCACAAGTGAATTGAAATAGATCGTGAAATGGCCGTTTATCCAGAAGGCTAAGAATTTATTTCCATTCTTTAATTCTGAATTATAAAATTCTGATCGATTTAATTAAACTTTTACTATGAATATCATCGTCATCGTCAGTTCTTGACAATAGTCATTTTGCGTCGAGGACTACAATCAAATTATCTTCATTGTCCAGTTTTTCTATTGTTTGTTCAAGTAATCTGCTCAATTATATTGTGCATATCCATCGTATTCTTGGTAAACCTTTGCTCTCTTTCCTTCGATTATTGCATTTATTTTGGTGTATTTGTATGAAATTCAGAGACAAAACTGACTTTTTAATATATTTATTTCTATTTTTAGTCGTAATAAAAGTTGAAGTACAATATCGTCATGCAAAGTGTACAACTCGACAATTTCACGAAAAATGTGAAAATCTTCGAAACAAAACGATGTCAAGGTCACAGACAACTGAAAAACTCATCAGTCAACTGAAAGCTGAAGGTGTAGAAATCTTGAATTCTCAACTGGACAGAAAGACTGTGGTCGTTTGGATCTGGTGTCATTCACAAGCAGCACTTGAATATATTCAGAGGCTGTATGAATCGAATAAACTGACAGATGTTTTACATGGTCTTACAAATATTGGACGATCTGACTCTGAAATAAGCCAATCGACAACGATCAACATTGGTCGCAATGAGTTCAGCAAATCAGTTGGTAGGTTATCATCAGCGTTCTCAAAATAAAATTTGGTCAACACTTATGTCTTGGATGAAGGAATTCATCAGATTAGTGCTGGATAAAATTGCCAGAATGCTGAGTTTTAAAAAACGGGTCTATCTTTTGAGTAAGTAAATGGATGCATCAAATAGGAAATTCTTAGACCGTGCTAATTCGGCGGTAAATCTTCCAAACCACCTTCATTTATTCCTTTGTAATATAATTAATGTCAAATCGACCTTCCTCGTCCTTTCTTTTTATTCTCTTATTTCCTTCCAGTTTAATGTGAGATTGATCTTTTTTTGACTGCTAATAAATCAACGGTAGTTACTTCTATGACACTTTCACATCTTCTGCCTCATTCCTCTTCCATTTTAACGTCTTGTTCCTAATTCTTATCCACCTCCCTCCTTCATTTCTCCTCTTCTGTCCTATTTCCTTGATTCACACTTTCTTTCCATCCTTCCATCCAATTTCTTCTCAAAAAAGATTTTCGCTGTGCATGGCTGATTGCCCATCAGTTTCTTTTCTACAACAGTACAAAGCGTCCATGCACGCTTATGCAAGTGTTGAAACACGTATCAGTACAGGTACCGAAGGAATATAAGAGGCGGAGCTTAACGGAGGTCCGCCCTATATAAGTAAAATAGTCAGCTTCGGTGCGTACGACCAACCAATGGCGGAACGCCGTTTCCTCTGGCCCTAGCGAATCACCGATCAAGAAAAGCTATTAAGCCACGTCTTCATGTTGATTGAAGGGTCAGTAATGGGCTAAGGGAGGGATGGGAGGAGGAGGTTTATGCCTGTACACACCATCTTGATGCCCTCTGCATATGGCTAACTACTCACACAACTACTCTCGTGGAGAGCAAGTATGAAGACATTATTTTGTAATAATAAAGAGGATGTCTTGACGTTTAACCGTCCTTACCGTATATTTATGGCAACATTTGTAAAATGCGCATAATATAGCTTCTGATTATGGAAACTAATGTAAAGGAGAGCATAATAATAATAATATTAATAATAATAATAATAACAATAATAATAATAATCCAGTCTTAATTGGTTTAAGTGAATTTATCCTCTGACTGAACAAATAGTTGCCATCGTTTGCCTACATTCTAATTGCCTAATTAAAATAATCAACAAAGAAGCAAATATTAAACAATGCGTATTGTCAGTAAAATTAGTAGTCAATTGAAATGAAGTATTTCAATTGACTATAACCACAATGAATAAACAGTAATTGATTTCTATTTTAGTCTTGTCTTCGCTTTCCATCAACTTACTTGAGAGAATTGAGGTAGTGAAAGACAAAGATGAATCGTTGATCATACGTGGAGTGACTAAACTGCGAAATGAAATCTACGTCTTGTGTGAGCATGATACTTTGAAATCTGGTGTAATTTGTGTGTTTGAGGATCGAAATCCATTTCGTCTTCAGAGAGAATTCAATATAAAAGAGATCACTAATCCACGTGACATCGCATCCAGTGAGGAAGAAAATTGTCTTTACGCCATCGACCCCAAGGATTACTTTGAGAATTGCGTCTGGAAGATTACAAGAGAAATGGATGACCAACACAAAATCACCAAATGGCTGACCACTGATTATAAGCTAAAGGGTGTTCTCTCAGTATCCAGTGATGGTCAGTTATTGCTGTTGAACTATTCATCGCTAAATCTGATGATCTACGGATCAGATGCAAAACATCTTCGATCGATTTCGTTACCAACAGACATTGAAGACCCAATTCATGCCATGGAAACATCCATCGGGAATTTTATCATCCTTCACATGTCAATGGGATGGGAGGGGGGGGGGATATTTAAGTTGATGAGAAAAACAGGAGAAGATGGGAGAGAGTGGGTCGCGAGGAAGAAAGAGGGACATTGAATGGTGTGTAAGTGAGTTGAGCAGCGATGGACAGATGGTTGTCCGTCGTTTTATTCCTTCAAATGAAACACAACAACTGAATGCACCTGAATACCTCTCACTCGATTCAGACGATCGAGTGTTTGTGGCTGACTGCTGGAATCATAGAGTGATTCTCTTGGATTCCGATCTCCATTGGAATCGAATTCTTTATTCAATGGAAAAGAAAGACGAACCTGACATCGAACGTTCTTTGAGATTGTGCTACGACGAAGAACAGAAGCAACTGATCGCTGCAGGACAATTCTCGGGAGTAATTAATGTTTACACCTTCAGTCAAACATAATCACTTCCTATGCAATAAATCATAAACTAATAACATATTTTAAATATTTGTATAATTAAATGCAACGCTCAGAAAGCAAAGTATTTAGAGCAGAACGTCGATAAGTAAGAAGATTGGAAAAATCGCATACATTTTGACTAATGAGCGTACGCACACGGACAAGCAGACATACGCACTCGGCCATCCAACCGTTTATGCGCATCAAACCTTCTGTGCAAATTTAAAATCATGCATATCCACCACATGTATATTTATATATATACATATATATATATATATATATATATACTAGCTTAGCCAAAACTTAATATTAATACAATTTTATTTTATTTTAAATACAGGCATAGATATCACGCGATCGAACCTGATATCTTTCGAGAAAGATGCATCGCTTTTTATCCTACGAACAATTTTAATTTCAATTTATAATTATATTCCTCTTATAAATATTAATTTTCGCTCCCTTCTAAAACTGTAGTCTTATAAACTTTCTAAAAGTGTTTTTTAAAATTCTTAAGAATAATCGTAGGCCTATGCATGCATATAAAACGCATATATTTTCCTCGATATTCGGGGCAACTCAATTGGCTCTTTGCTTAAAGGCGAAGGTTTCTTAATGAATTTATGTACAAGTATTTAAATAATTTATTTAAATCATGCTTTGGAAACTTTTTCTTTACTGTTCTCCAACTTAATTCTTATCCTTCGTAACGCTGATAACGTCAGACCATGTCACTTTCGAACTAATGTCCGCAGGTTTTCTTTAAAGGCGAAGGTTTGTGGGCGGGCAGTTGTGCGACAAACTGCTCTGTACCCCACCCACCTGCGACAAACAAATCAATCAATCCTGAACTCATTGAGTGGAACTACAGTCAATAAGTGCCATGTTCAAGTCCACCGCCAATCAATTCCTTTCAACTGAAATGCCTGCATGCCTCTGGGCCGTTCTCTGTCTGTCTGTCTCTGTAAATACAAATACTTATAATATATGTATATATATAAAGCCATGAGCCAAAGCGCAATAGGACGCATACTGGATATCAGCCCATGGACCATTATAGCTGTATAAATACGGCGGTTCGCTAAGATCACTCGGCTCGTGGACCATTATAGAAAGTGGAGCAATCTTGGCGATTGCCTGTGGTCACTGTTGTTTGCGTTTGTTTCTCTGTGAGCTGGACCCCACACACACACACGCACACACACGCTGTTTATATTTATACCTTTGTATTTATTTCATATGGTTTTCAGGGGCGCGTTGAGAATGAGTTGCAAGACTGAGACATTGTGACATAATGTAAATAGATGACTAATTGTAATGCCATTCAATGCAATGAATCCATGCATATATATACATATGTATATATATGTGTATGTATATAATATTTGTCTCATAGAGTCTGTATGAGAAGAGAGTCACCTTCTTTGAAATAGAATCATCCCTCTCTCGTACAAGCAATATGCCTATGAGTAGGAATGAAGACTCGTATGAAACGTATTTTAAGGTACATTTGCTTTTGACATCTGATTGGATATAGCTTGTCACGTGTGTACAACCGCCAAGACTGCTCCACGAGCCGAGTGATCTATAATGGTCCATGGGCTGATATATATATATATAATAAAGTAATAAAGTCATTCTATTGAATATATATATATATATATTATAAGTAGATGTATTTACAGAGACAGACAGACAGAGAGCGTAAATCTGTGTAGAGTTCATTACGATGGATGACTTTGTGGATGAGTTTGACTCTTGACATGACAATCGTAAATTTGATTTTCATCAAGTGTTTATGTATTGTGCATTTTTTACTTTTATATACTTACTTATATTTATATATACCTACTTATGTATGTATATATATATTCTGCTACGTTTAAATAAAGTCATTCTATTTCCATATATATATATATATATGTATATATATATGGAAATAGAATTAATTTATTTTTCGTTTTTGGAGGTGCGTTGTGCACATAATTGATCAGCTATACCAATGATGCAATTTATTAAAGCTGCGAATGTCCTCTTCGTCGTTCTGTTAACGAATTGTCTAATTCGGAGGATCATTTTGCACCTCAGTGACCTCACCACAGTCACGTCTCGTGAAGTCTTCATTCCGAGTATTAAACAGTATAAGATTTTGGAAGCATCCTACCGGAAACAGCAAAACTTACAGTACGAATGATGAATAGAAAGAAAAACCTAAATGTGCCATTAACGAACGAAATAACTTAAATCTACGCGAGTGCGAGTTGAAAAGATATCCATCGGGCGTTTCAGGTCATCTGTTACTTCTACAGTTTTTTGGACTTTGTTGGATTCATCGATGAGTCAGCAAAACCCAGTGTCAGAT
This sequence comes from Bimastos eiseni, assembly GCA_959347315.1. NCBI lineage: Eukaryota > Metazoa > Annelida > Clitellata > Crassiclitellata > Lumbricidae > Bimastos > Bimastos eiseni. The sequence goes on along the minus strand of OY365818.1, from coordinate 25,554,824 downwards.
CCCGTTTTGTACTGCATGGATTCTTGACCTTGAAGTACTTACTTATTTGATGCCATATTGATTTCGTATTTTAGTCACATTCAGCATTATGTTGTTTCTAAGCAAGGGTGTAACAAACGGAGGCAGGAGAGCACCACCCCCTTCCAGTTTTATTGCTCGGACTCTCCCTATATATACATATATATATATATGGAAATATATATATATATATGGAAATATATATATATATGGAAATATATATATATATGGAAATATATATATATATATATATATATGGAAATATATATATATATTTGGAAATATAAAGTCATAAAGGCATGAATAATGTCATTCTTTTGAAAATATTAAGTATTTTATATATTTTTTATATCAAAATTATTTTTTACTTTTATATACTTACTTATGTATATATTGTACTACGTTTAAATAAAGTCATTCTATTTATATGGAAAAAAAATATATACATATATATATACATATATATATGTATATACATATATATTTATATATATGTATATATATACATATATATATGCATATATATATGGAAATAGAATGATTTTATTTTTCGTTTTTGGAGGTGCATTGTGCAAATTGTCCAAAAAACGATAAATACTAATGGGACTGTAGGCCCTGATTGGATCTGACGCATTTGGAGCGTAAAACGTTCGTGAAAAAGCTGGTGATAGACGAGTGGCTCATCACTAATCCATTCAGGTAGCCAACTGAATTAATAGACTTGTTTAATAGCTTGTTCTTTCCTTCATTAAATTAATTTTTAACTCATTCGCTTTTTAAGTATTGTATACTCATAAGCCAATTTGCCCTGTACATACCAGCCGCAGCAAAAAATTGGCCAAATCTATATATAAGTATATAAGTAAGTATATAAAAGTAAAAAATGCACAATACATAAACACTTGATGGAAATCAAATCGACGTGGAATTGCATTTCTTATACTATGCCAAATATTAATTTAACAGTATAGTTCCACTGACATTCGTCGAGCGGATTTAATAGAATTACGTTGTTAACTGGAGGTAACTGGCGCATTGGAGGTAGGCCTATTTCGCATTGGAGGTAGGCCTATTTCGCATTGGAGGTAGGTCTATTTCGCATTGGAGGTAGGCCTATTTCGCATTGGAGGAAGGCCTATTTCGCATAAACGAATAGATAGGTAATCCTTTATGGAACTACACTCATTCGTCGATTTATCATGCTATTACACATCCTATAGGCCTAAGAAAAAATGAAGCATCAACCAAGATGGTTTCTTACATACCTGAATCGATGCCCTTTCTGAATTTGAGCAGATCGTGTAGCCTGTGTCGTATTTTCACAGATTCAATGTCGTTTAGAAATGTGATAGAAGAACCCGCGATCTCTCTCGAATGATGACTATGCCTCTGCAATCGGAAACGATTATGTATACAAGGAGACACTGGTGCATGTTACAGCAGGTATGTTCGCACGGATGACTTTGTCGACCTGATGAATTGACGCCTGTCGCTCCTCAGGTGCATCTCGATAGACTCTGAAGGTGTATAGAGTAGATGCCTCCCGCCGTCTTCCCTCCAGATTCATCGTTAGCCGTCCTCCACGTAGCCTCTGAGTTCCGATGCATTTCTTTAGCGCCTTTGAAAAGCTAAAGTCGTGACACATATTATAATATATAATATTTTTGTAGCAGAGATCTGCGCCAAAACATCCTGAGCCAAAACATCCTGCGCCAAAACGTCACGAGTGAGAGGTATAGTAATATTGTCCGACACTGTTCTCGCCATCAATTTTTCGCCATCATTTTCTCGCCATAAACTTTTCGCCGCTATAAATTTCTCGCCAGGACATTGTTTAGCAATCAATTTTTTGCAATCATTTGTCAGCCGAAGCCTCCAGAAAACACATCGCTGTAGCAACCTAATCTTCAGATATCCTCAGGACTACCACACTACGCAACATATCTACTGATAGTCGATTAAAAGTCTTATGTTTACGGCATAAGTGGTGTGGCATGAGTAATAGCTTAGCGCTGTTTAAGTAATTATTTCGAAACGTAGTTCCATCAGAACTAGACATGTTTGTAAGTATTTACAGCTTCCATGGCTGAGGCCTTGTGCGTGCATCAAAATTAATAAACGCAGAATTATGTGTTAATTTCGTGTCCAGCTGAATATGCTTTCTTCATGTTGCTAATGCATTTCAATGCAAGCTCATCGATCGATCAGACGCAGCCAATACTAATTTAAGAATTAGGATTCTTCATTAATTTTCACCTTTCACCTGAATTTTAATCACGCAAGGCATGAACGAGGTGATAATCAACACTAAGACTATAATAGTATGAAATGGTCTAATCTAGGCTAAAGATCTAATCAGATGCTAAAGCTTAGTACATGACACCTTAGTCACATGCGGCTATATATAACACTGAACAAAGTAACGGCATGTGTATGGTGAAGTGTGGGAAGAATGGTGTATTGCATCGTAGATAGAAGAGAGTGCATGGAGATGTAGTAAATAGATCATATTTATAGATGTTGGACCTACCTGTTGGCTTTGAGTTTCGCTTATACAGCCGTTAGACTATTCAGTTAGCTATTCTCATATAACCAAATCCATCAATTTCCTGTTATATGTACTGAGTTTGTGGCTGTGGTTACTTTGCTAGTATTGTCTCGTTCAGATGCTGAAAGACGTAGATTCAGCCCGTACATTTATGGCTTAATTCAAAAATACACGTTCACCTTAAATTGGTGAGTATGTACCGTATCCTTGGCTGAGACCCTCGTTTGCATCCGCTTTTGGTTCTAGTTCAAGTGCAACTCAAAGGTAAGACAATAAGCCTTTCTGTAGATATGCATTTTCAAATCAAGTTAAGGCAGATAATGACCACCTCTTTCAACGAACACAAATCTGTACGAAAGTTATACACTGAGACTCGTAGCGTGATGACTCATTCGCAAAATTAGATAGTCTTGTGTCTGAATAATCGTGCTCTTAAACGACGCAAGCTCAACTGCAATAATAGAAATGCGATCTTATAATAATATCTCGCAGATTTTGGATCCCGTGAGACGGAAAAATGTCCAATATTTTTGATCATAACAGAGACGATTGATGCGTCTGGATGATTGCAAATTAAACAGATGATTACTACAACATTATGATTAGGCGATTGATCACTTCTTATCAGATAATAATATTATACGTTGTCAGCCTCAAGCGATGGCCAATTATTCGTAGTCCATTCTGATGCTTTACTTATGATACTCAAATCTACTTCATTCGATTGAGTTGACAAGGGACATCAAGGCACCTCAGATCTGTTCAGTGAAAACATCCATTGACACTGTCATCGCCCTTCATCAGTGGATATAAAGAGAGTAAACACGGTATATTAGACCCTTTGCTAAAGTCTGTCAGACAAGCAATGTTGTGACAGACCTTATATAGACTCTCTCTGGTTATGACTTGCGCAAGTGGATTTATAACCGTACTAATTCAAGAGCGGATAACATTACTCGATGTGGGTTTGTAGTTAGGAAGCTAAACAAGAGTTATTAATGCTATCCGTTAGATTGTCTTCATTTTTATATTTGAACATTGCGTTATTTTGACTCGTATCATTTCAAAAGCTGGCATGCTTGTGTATGTCCCTCTTAAGCTGCCAAGTAAAGATGGGAGGATTAGGAATTCGTCGAGTCACCTCGCTGGCGCTTCCCGCCTTTTTGGCTTCCGCTGCCAGCACCCGACCACTGCAGTCCTCCATGTTAGGCAGCACCTGGTCCGACGTCGACGGACTGCTTGAGAAGATGGAACATCTGTGGTTCACCGAGAGTCAAATGATGCGTCCGGACAATGATACAGCAAACAAGCAATCAAGCTGGGACAAGCCGCTACAGCAGAAGGCAGCTGCCGAGCTGAGCACTACCCAAACCGACCCATACCATCAGGCGCGATTCAAGGCAGCCGCAGCACCGCATGCCGGAGACTGGCTCTTTGCCCTACCAATCACTTCAGGTGGACTTCGGCTAGACGATGAATCTGTCAGAATAGCGGTGGGTCTCCGTCTGGGGACACGCATTTGTGAGCTACACGTATGTCCATGCGGGTCACGAGTCAATGCGAAAGGAGCACACTGGCTTTCTTGTGGTCTTGGCCCAGGGCGGTTCGCCAGGCACGCAGCATTAAACGACATAATCAGTCGTAGCCTCACACGCGCTGGTTTCGCAAATATTAAGGAACCCCCGGGACTCTCCAGAACGGACGGAAAACACCCTGATGGTCTGACGCTGATCCCTTGGCGAAGAGGACGGAACCTGATATGGGATGCGACAGTAATTGACACCGTGGCTCCATCATATCTCCAAGCGACGTCATCTTCGGTGGGGGCTGCAGCGGAGGTGGCTACCACCAGGAAGACCATCAAGTACAGCCAGCTCGCTGTCAGCTATCTCTTCATTCCATTGGCCTTTGAGACCATGGGCCCAGTCAATAACGAAGGAATAGACTTCATCAAAGACTTGGGTCGCCTTCTGACACATGTCACCAGAGACCCTAGAGAGACAAGCTACTTGTTCCAACGATTGTCAGTGTGCATCCAGCGCTTCAACGCAGTTGCCTTCAGAGGCTCTTTTGTGCAGCTGTAGTTTAACCAAATAATGAAAATAATAATAATTGATAACTTGTCGTGCTTTTATTGGCGCTACACTATAATTATAATGATTATAACTAGATTATAATAATAATAATAATAATAATAATAATAATAATAATAATAAGAAGAAGAAGAAGAAGAAGAATTATAATAATATCAATTTAAATTATAATTATAATTATATTTATATTTATAATTATAATAATAATGTAGAAACGACGCAGTAATAAGAAACGACGCAGTAATAAGACCAAAATAACGACGTCGCTAGATGGCGGCACATGTTAACAAATGATTATATAGGCGGAGATGGGAAACGGCGTTATTTTAAATTATATTATGCTATAATGACATTTGACTTACTTAAAAATTGCATAAAATTGTATACTTTCATATTTCAAAGTAACTTTTCTGTGAATTACTGAATTAAATAGTTATTAATGTTAGTAAGTTTTGTCGTTGGAAACTTTTTTTAAATGCCGAAACACGCTATAAAAGACATCTGGACAATACGTCGTTATAGCTTCTCGGCCTTTTGGCCAAGATCAAAGCGTTTACTTACTTGTCGGCTTAATATCTGACATGTACTTTAACCAGACTGCGTGAGGCCCTCTGGGCTCTCGGCCTAGGCTGGTGGTCAGATAATCCCTGATCCGCTACCCTGGTTTTAGTACCTCCCCACTGAGGGAGAAATGAAAAAAAAATTAAACAGCCTAGGTAGGCCTACTACGTTATTACAAGGCAGAAGCTTGACAGGTAGTGTTAGACCGTAAGGCGTGCTGTCCAACACGCCGATCGCATGCGGCCCATTTTAAGTGACCCGTTCGGGCTTGCAGAATTAGCAATTTTTAAAAATTAAGTAAAGACAAGTCACTTGTTGCCTATTTTCATACTTGGCTCATCAACATGATGATAATCGTCATTGTCATTATGTCACTGTCATTGCTATAGCTATTATTATTACTGTTAAGCTTGCGATTATCGTCGCCATCATCGTCGTCGTTATAGAAGACAAAGAAGAAATGCAGCCGAGATAGACTGGTTTTGGATAAGAGAAGTAGGACGTGGCGTGTGTGTTGCATTGTTTGGACTGGTTTAAACACAGGTGGAGGTTGCGATGATGATGATGATGATAATTAGCGTCTTTGTCGTTGTCGATTTCCTAAGTTCAGATTTTGTGGCTCTGAAAAGAGCCGTTTCTTTTGCGTTACATTCGAACGAACGAACGCCAGCGATGCGCCGACGCCCAGCTTAGGCACGCTCGCCTCGGATTCGCCTGGCGAGCTGGATGTCCTTGGGCATGATGGTGACGCGCTTGGCGTGAATGGCGCACAGGTTGGTGTCTTCGAAGAGGCCGACGAGGTAGGCCTCGCTCGTCTCCTGCAATGCCATGACGGCCGAGCTCTGGAATCTGAGGTCGGTCTTGAAGTCCTGGACAATCTCTCTAACGAGACGCTGGAAGGGCAGCTTGCGGATGAGAAGGTCTGTGCTCTTCTGGTAGCGACGGATCTCTCGCAGGGCGACTGTGCCGGGCCTGTAACGATGCGGTTTCTTCACGCCGCCTGTCGCCGGTGCGCTCTTGCGGGCATCCTTCGTAGCTAGCTGCTTCTTGGGGACCTTGCCTCCCGTAGACTTACGTGCAGTCTGCTTCGTACGAGCCATTTCGTCGATGCTGAGAAAATGCTAATCTTGAGCGAACGAACGATCGGTACCCTCTCCTCGGCAGGAATGAGCCTATGGTCTGAATCGGCTTGCTGATATGCGTTTCAGTGGAGAAGCTGTCTGTACGCTGATTGGTTGAAGTCAATCTGATTTCGACGCAGAAATCGTGTGCGTCTATTGTGTGTGAAGCGGGCGTCAGTCGGTTTTTGCAACTTGGCGGGTGTTAGTGGATGCCAGTGACTGACTGTGCGTGTGCGCGTATGTATGTATGTATATGTGTATGTATGTATGTATGTTGTTACGTTAGCTCGTTGCTATTAAATATTCAATGCTCTCGGTTAAGGGAAGGTGGATGCAATACGAGAAGTGTTCGTGTGAAAATATATAGTGCGGTTGTTTCACTTGCCAATTATATAATATTCCTAGTGGGTCTTGTGACTTGTCTAATAACAATAATAATAAAAATAATAATAATAATGACAATAGATAGGTCAGCAGCAGAGTGTGTTGTGGTGGTCTGAACTGGGCTCTGATCTGCACGCGTTTCCTTCGTTACGATCTGTGTGGCTCTGAAATGAGCCGTTTTCTTTCCGATATGGCAACGCCGGACGAGGGCCGTCCCAGACGCTTGCTTGGAGCTGGTGTACTTTGTCACCGCCTTCGTGCCTTCGGACACGGCGTGTTTGGCCAGCTCGCCGGGCAGCCGGAGGGCCGTTTGGATTTCGCGACTCGTGATCGTTGATCGGAGGTTGTAGTGGACCAGACGGCTGGATGAACTTAAAATTTTCTGCCATAGGCCTGAAAAAGAGGAGGCAAGTTAGTTCTCTGTGTGAATGTGACTGGGAGTGTTTTTCTAGTTGCTGGATGGCCAATCGTTTTAATCTGAACAGCTCCAATGGCCTTTGCCAGTTCTGAAAATTTTCCTCTGTTTCATCAATTCCGCGTATCACACCTTTAGCCAAAAATACAATCTCCTCTTTGGAGTTTCCTAAGTCCTGAGTTGCGATAAAAGAATTGCTTTTTCACAAAGAATAGGGTGACTAACTGTGACACTATATCCACATAGGTTATTTAGCTTCAAAAGTCTGGTTTTTTTATCCTCGTTTTGTGTTAGAATTCTTAGTCCCTTGTCAATACGGGCTATTTGAACAATCTCTCCACCTACCTTTGCTGTAATTTCTTTAAATAACTGAACAGGCTTAGTGTTGAAAAGCTTATGCAAAACGTTTGCTTCATTAGATACAAACACTGTATTAGACACATTGCTTTGATATCTCACTTTTTGTTCCTCAGTTAACTGTGAGCGGATTAGACTGTTCGGTAATTTCCTTTTTAAAAGTGTTCACCTGATCTCTTAGTTTACTATTCACTGTTTTTGAATAATTCTTAATGGGTACATTTGTTATTTGTTTAGCTTCAACATCCTTGATTACAATAATGTTATTCACAACATGTTCCACATCATCAGCATGTAATTGAACATTAATTAAACCTAGATTTTGAGCATTGTCATTTTTAACATTATAATTTTGAACATTTTGAACAATCTAATATTGAACAATCTCATTTTGAACAATCTTATTTGGAACCATCTCATTTTCACAATCATTCATATGATTTATTTCATCAACATCACACTTGTTATCACTTCCTTGATCAAGATCATCGACATTCATTTGAGCATCTTCTCTCTGCAATTCAATTTTATTATTTACATCAGTTTCATTATTTTTATGATCATTCTTAGAAGAACCATCATTTCCTAATTTCATTTTCTTTTTGGAATGTTGGTAGATTATCTTACCATCCTTTCCTTTGGTCTTCTGAGTAAGACTTTTCTGTTGCGTTTGTTGATTACGCTGTTGGGGTTTTGCCTTTAAGGATGAGACCTCCTGCAATGCTTTTGACTGATTTCTGACAAAGGAATGCGATTGCTGGACCGCCACAAATCTCGGATGTGTATCTTGTTCAAAATCAATTTTCTGATTCGTCTTGAAAAGTTTTTCATCTGTCATTTTAGATGTAGATTTGTTATTATTATTTATTATTCAACAGTTTAAGGGCATCTCATAGCAACACAGGCTGTTGACTTCTTCAGAATTTGTTACATTTCAGTTCAATTTCGTATATAGTTTTAATCCTTTATCTCTATGTTGTCTTTCTTTCTTTCTTTAGTCTTTCTGCTTTCTTTCTTCCTTTTGTGTTGTTATTGATTCCATTTCTGCATGACTGGTTGCTGAGACAGCAATATTCGACAAATGATTGTTGTAGATATATCATAACATATAAAGGATTATTACATTTTATTCCTACATATATAAACATACATATTCTATAAATGTATATATATATACATACAATGTACAAACATACATTTATAAAATTTATGCATATGGTCATAGAGCTTCTTTTTTGTTCATGAAGGCTCTTATTTGACCGTATCGGTTGTTTTATTATATCAGTTTTTTTCCCATGAAGGTTTTTTCCATCTTATTTACAGGACAACAAAACAATACCATAACATCAATGTCAAACTATCTATATAAATGTTAACAAGTAATATTTAATATTAACAGTACATCATTTATAATATAGGATTATAGACAATATTCAATAATCCAAATCAACATAACAACCAAAGGAATAATAATAAATCCAGACATTCAGGATTACAAAATGAACGAATTACTATCAACTTAACAACTCAAGTATCAATAATAAAGTCATACATTCATCATCACAAAACAAACCAATTAATATGTTGTGTCCAATTGTTGGTGTTTAAAATAGTTTATGAAATGGTTTTTGCAATATCCAGTATGCACAATAACCATATTTTGTTCCCTAAACAAAGTTACAATGTAGATTTGTCAGCGGCCGACGCGACATCGTCCTCGGTTATAGGTTCCCCTTCCAAAAGAGATTGACTGGTTTAAGGAAGAGTTAATTGAATTTGATGAATTTGACGAACTGGACGAACTATCCTGAGGTCGTTTGTAGCACCTCCTTGCATTTTTTGATATTTCTGTTTATTTTCCAACTTCCAATCGTCTCACGAATATAATTTGAATCTTCGAACCATATTGATCGGAAAGTTATGCCACTGGCAACTCGTACCGATTCAATAATATCCCATTTTTACGACAGAATTCTTCTTTTGTGACAATATTTCTACATAACCAGACGTTGCAGGCGTCAAGACGACGACTACAAACCCAAATATCTGAAAGAAGAACTTCTCTCAAACTTTCAGCCTAAATGTATCCATTGCAGTATTTCTGAATTTGACTAGTCGTATTCTAATCAACCGCAAACATTTGACATTAACTGAGACAATTGAGATAATATGTCCGAAATTTAAAACCAAAATGGCCACCGCGTTTCCGTTCAATTGAGTCGAGTTCAAGCGATCTCAGCATAAAATTTTGGACTTATATAAAACTTTTGCCAATGTAATTTCCTGTGTTTTGCGTTACGGCTGAAATATCTGTACCCGTCTTTCTACAACCTCTTGGCTGTGGACGGTTCCCTCCTCGTGTGTCCTTACTAAATACACACAAACAATGAGTGAAGTGATGGAGTTAAATGGTGTCGAGGGTGAGGGTGGTAGCTTCAATGTTAGGGCAAAGAATGTCGATGCGAGCTTTAATTCTTTCAAGTGCGTACTACAGTAATGCCCGTCTTTCAAGAAACACAATATTAGCAAAAAGATAAAGCAAAGATAATACAGAGATACAATTAAGGTAGCATAAAGGTTACGCAAGGGCAACTGTGGCTTTACCACTGAATTGATCAGTAATACAATAGTAAAACAATGGTAACACATGCGCGGCGTAAGGTGACACAAAGGCAACACAAAGAAAACACAATCGTAATAAAAGAGTGCCAAAAAAGGCAACACAAAGGTGACAATTATTTGCGTAACCCTTCTCCTTTATAAAGGCTTGGGCCTCGCGCTGTCAAAGCGAGAACACTCACGGAGTTTTGTATTAAATAGCATTTGATGAGAATGTTTTAGAGGTTTGGTCAGAATTCAAACTGCACCAAATGCGATCAGAGTGTCACGGCTTTAGCTTTGCAAAGGCGCTAAAGATATACATCGGAACTCAGAGGCTACGTGGAGAAAGACTCACGACGAATTGGAGGAAGGACGGCGGGGGCATCTACCTTATGCGCTTTCAGAGACTATTTAGATGCACTTAAGGAGCGACCGGTCGACAAGGTCATTCATGGGAATCGCCACGAAGACGAAATTCGACGCCAGAGGCTGAATCTAATCTCTTAGCTGTTCGTCTAGGTAGGAATAGCGGTCACTTTAACGACGACGAGAATCCTCCAGCCGCCAGGGCAGCGATCAGTAATATGAGACCGAAGCAACCGCTCTCAACTGGTTCCGACGCCCAATAAACCGAGGGCAGGGCTGAAAGAGACGCTACGATATTAACGGACCAACGGCTGAACAGGAATTTAATTCCCAGAGGTCTATGAACTCCTTTGACGTTAATAACTCTTTAATCTCAACGGACCTCTAAAACGCCATTAGCGATATACTAAAGGTGACTCGAACTCTAGTTGTAGAGGGGACATCCCATCCAATCGGCGTCGACGGGTGGGCAAGTGAGGGTCTAGGTGGACCAATAGGACAGCAGGATCGTAGGTCCGCAAATCGTGGGCGATGGCGGAGGACAGGGTTTATCTGCTGTAGCAAAGAGGGACTACAGCATAGAGTGTCTGGACTTGGAAGGATGTCGGAAGCCATCAACAACAGGGCGTAGGACATGACGATCTTCTAGAGCCAAGTCGACCTCTGTCCAGTGAAATTCTAAGCTACGTGTAGATAGAGAGTTGTATATAAGATATTAATATATTCTTTAAACATCAAGAAGAGTCGTTGTTCCTGTTTGGTGAATGAGAAAACGAACCGTCATGGATCAGAAGGATCGTGACACAGAGATTTAGGGCTCTAACATGCTTTTTTTATCAATTGAAATATTAGGCTACTTCGCAACCAGCTGAGAATTATTATTATTATTAGAATTATTATTATTATTATTATTATTATTATTATTGTAATTATTTTTATTATTATTGGTGATGTCGTCCGGAGTAGCCCTGCTCGTTGGACTCCTGAGCAGCGAAAGTTCCTTTGAAAGCAACTGCGTTGTAGCGTTGAATAAACATCGAGATGCGCTGGTAGAGAAAAGTCGTCTCCCTCTGCTCCCCAGTGACGGCGCTCAGTCTGTGTCCCAGTTCTGAAAGGAAGCTTTGGCCTTCGGAATTTATGGGGCCAAAGGTTTCGAATGCCACCGGTGTGAAGACGTACGTGGAGGCTAGCTCGGCATATTTCTGAGTTTTGAGGTTCGCCGCCCTCTCGGCCGCAGCGCCCGCTCTTTGTGATGTTTCTGGCAGATACGACGTTGCCATTGTGTCTGAGACTGTCGCGTCCCATATCAAACACCGCCCCGCCCGCCATGATATATGAGTGAGTCCATCTGGTCTTTTACTAGAATTATTAGTATTATTGCGCAACTGATGGTACTTATAGTACCAAATGGTTACGCTATAAAGGTGTCTAAAGTATTTCGTGAGAACTTGGCGACATGTTGTGACTACGATTAAAAACGACGTTAAAAATTATGTTTTAATGTTCGAACTCGTAAAAAGAATTTATAAATGGAATTTTAAACTTAAACAAGTTCAGTATTGAACAGCAAAAGAGATTAGCAGCATTGAATTTACATGTAAGTTATGTATTGATACATAATTATATCTTTCGGCGTACAAGTACATAGATGCCTCAGTTATTGCAGTTGAGGAGTTTGCATGCACGAACGCGAAGTCTGACACGTTTATGGAATTGGGTATCGTCTTTTGTAAGGTGTTAAAGGGAGCGATTCAAGGCATAACTGCCCTCGTCGATCTATTAATCGCCATTAGTATCTCGTTCTTATTGCATCGGTCCTCACTGTTTAAAAGGTGTGCTAAACGAGTGTATTTTCTACTTATGGTTCTTTATCAAGTTCAAAGACGTCGACGTCGTCGCTCTTCTCTGTCATGCCTCTTCTTTCAGTTTCCGTCTGTGGCTGATCTTAGTAGTGTGTCTGCTTCCAATTCGTTTCTTTGTATCTTTCGTTTTGCTTATATGAAAGCCCTTTCTTCTTTAATCCTTTCCATCGCTTCCTCATTGTTGCATATTCCAACCAGCTGTTTTTTTTCATTTTTCGCCACGTCCACATTTTGATAGCCACCCGCCTTCTTAAGTCCGCTTTTCTCATGACAATATCTCTGCTCCGGTTATAATCGCACTTCATCTCAGTATCTTTTTATTTCTCCTCCCAATAGTTCTCTCTTCCTTTCAAAATAACTCTCTTTATATTAAAACCCCTCTCTCAATAATCCGACATGCGACAGTTGGCACACAGAGAATTGCTTCATACGCTTTGCTATTCAAAACATAAGGAATTATATTTTAAAATAAAATGCCAATGCATAACTGCAACCAGTTATGCCAGTACCAAACTTGAGTAATGGAGGTTACAGTTTATACATAGAAATTTAATGCGCTGTTACACACCTTTTCAATGTTTTCCTCCGATGCTATATTAAATCAGGATATCATCACTATCACATTAGCATACCCGTAGTAAAGTCAGAGCAAAGCCCGGAGAAAGGAAGAAGGCAAAGCTAATCATTATTACGATGACAGTTTTTTAACAGCAACTAACCACAGTTGGAATAGCAATTGTGTCACCGAGAGTCTCATCTAATAACGTAATTGTTTTCAATATAAGAGACCTACTAAACGCAAAGTGAATGTGCACAGACATGTATGCATGCATCATACATATAAAATAACATTGCATATATGCATAACTCCTGTCATTAAAACTTGCTTAAGATTCACTCTTGAAATTATATACATAGGAATATGTACACAATTGAACGCATAAAAAAATGCACACATACAGTACTGACAACGCTACGGTATGCACCGTAGCGCATAAATCTCGCGATAATCTCGCATGAATCACGCGTCAATGACCCATGATTGTCGCTCGAGTAACGCGTCGTACACGTACACGGCGCATACTGGCGGTTGCTGTTGTGAGTCAATCTGCCATTAATGACCTTCATTCATCACTCAGGGCTAAATTAATGACTAGCTACTCTCCATCGGCTTATTCTCGTTTTTTAAAGGCCTTTGTTAATTCCAAGAATTTCCGAGCTAAAAGAGCCGCTAAATAGTTATTCTGCTTGACGGACTATTTAAATCTAAGGATACGATATGATGTGTAGCCAACGTTTGACGCAGTGTTTTACTTAAGTGTATATTGCTCAGAAATAACTCATCGATCACATTTACATATGATTGACATCTGATACAGCGTGGCTTCAGAGATAATTTGTCCCACGGCTATCCAATTTGTTGATACATCGACCAACAATTTGATTATAATATTGTTAAGATGCGCTTTATAGCTACTAGAAATAAGACAGACAGTGAGTAAACTCTATTTCTTTCGCCATAACAAAGACACAACCTATACAAACGTTCTTAGAAAACGAAGTGCGGAAGCACGTTGACAGACTCCTCTTATAACGGAAGGGACGCACTACGGACAGCAGTCAACAGAAAACAACTCAGACGGTCCAAGACTCGGCCGAGAAGCGGAAATACTAAGGTAAAGCGTAGCCAATTAGTCTTTTTAACAGCTGGAGATGTTGGTCAGCCTTAACTACGACGTAGCTACCTGAAACAGCAACGAGCTTGCTACGCGACGTCACCACTTAACTATCTGATCCAACACTCCCAGGACCTCTCATTGCGCAGCCTTATATACAGCAGACAATCTAATGTGCACTCTTCATGTACATCTCAGTGCACATCGTAGGCCCCTCTACTGGTTCGTCACTGCACTTTGACTCATGTCCTAGTACAGCAAGAAAATATACAGCAGTTCACCTCCTCTATGTGCACTCTCCCTGTACACCTCAGCACACCTTGTAGGCCCCTCTTTGACCCATAACCCAAAGCTATGTCTACGAGTCTACGACCAAAGGACCTGCGCTTGGATGGTCCCAAAGTTCATAGTCGATGCATCCGCACCTAACAGTCCCCACAACAACAGCAGGATAAAACTTCACCGTTTTCGACCACGGTCGCAAATCAACAAAACCCTTAAATTACACGGCCTAAGGGTGAGCATTCAACCACCTAGTATGCAGAAATATTTACAAGTCCAACTAATAATAATATACACTGCAATGTCAATCCCTAAGCACTGCGCGAAAAGAAAAAATCCAACTCCATATTTCGAATAACTGCTCAATTGACAGAACATTTACAGCTTCCCAAGCCCAGCTCGTCCATAATTCGCCCCAACAACAGCTTATGCTGGCGACTTAGCAAGTCTGACAAATGATTTTCTTTGCCAGGAATGTGGCGAATTTTAAGGGAAAATTCCTGGAGCCCCGAACTCCAGGGTAAGAGTTTTCCGTTAAAGTCTTCATGGCGTGTAGGAACTGGAGCGGACTGTGGTCAGTGTATACCGTGACAGGTGCCGATCCAAAATACACACTACACGCTCGCAAAGCAGTCACCAGCGTCAAGGCCTCCTTTTCGACTGTCGAATAGTTGAGTTCGTGCTTTCGTAACTTCCGGCTGAGGTAGCAAATTGGATGTTAAACGTCAACGTCAACCTGTAACAAACACGCTCCAGCACAATTTTGAGAAGCGTCTACAGCCAAAATGAACTGTTTTTCATATTCCGGCGCCCTCAAAATTGGACGCGAAGCCAACCTCGACTTCAAATCAAGAAAAGATTTTTGCGCTGCCTCAGTCCATCGGAAAACCACATTCTTCTTACACAGCGCAGTTAATGGCAACGTTAGTTCAGCGTATTTCACCAAATACTTCCGGTAGTAACCACCTGCTCCTAACAAGGATTGTACTTGTTTATTGTTAGTCGGTTGCAGAAACGCTAACAAAACTTCAACTTCTGCAGCCTGGGCCTAATACAATTGAAACCAACGTGATGACCAAAGAATTCAAGTTCAGCATTGGCAAAAGCGCATTTCTTAACGTTAAGCTTCAGTTTAGCATGTACAATCTCCGAGAAATTTGCTTCAAATGCAACAAGTGATCCGACTAATTTTAACTGAAAGTGATGATGTCATCGAGATACGCATCACAGAACGATTCCAGCCCCTGGAACAATTTTCCCACTTGCCAGCTAAATGCCACCGGGGAATTTCTTAACCCGAATGCTAAAAATTTCCATTGATAGTGACCATGCGGCGTTACAAATCCCGTCAATGGAATCGCCGACGGACGTAAAGGGATCTGCCAGTATCCCTTGGTCATATCCAACTTGGTCATGTTTTTTGCACCACCAAGCTTGTTAATTAGTCCGACAGTTATCCGATTTGTTTATACAACGACCAACAATTTGATTATGTAACAAGGACTTTCAAATATGCAGATAAAAGATCGTCCCTGTATATAAGCATCGAAATAGTTGTCTATTTTTTTCTATATGTGTGTATAAACAGTCTCGGGTTCAGTCGTTTCTGCAATTTCATACATATATCATCAACGAAGAATGTTTCAGAGGTGTCTAATGAGCGTACGTTTGGTCAAAATTCAACCAGTTCCGAATTTGGTTAATTAATTGCAGTGTGTGATACCATGGATCATTAACGTCGCCTCCTTTTTTTTCATCCACGCTTTGTGGAAATAATAGGCGTAGATGCCGCAGTTGAAACACTTTCAATTTCTTAGTCAAGGATTAGTAGCGTTATAAATATCTTTTAAGAGCGTTTCGTGAGTCACGCAAGACGTTTGCGACATCTTGTGAAATTAGTGTGTGATACCATGGATCATTAACGTCGCCTCCTTTTTTTTCATCCACGCTTTGTGGAAATAATAGGCGTAGATGCCGCAGTTGAAACACTTTCAATTTCTTAGTCAAGGATTAGTAGCGTTATAAATATCTTTTAAGAGCGTTTCGTGAGTCACGCAAGACGTTTGCGACATCTTGTGAAATTCAAACATGTAACTTACTGGCTCATCTCTGCATAATTATGTTTGCAAATTTTTTTGCATAATAATACAACGATAATTGTTATGGTTAGGCCGCCGTGGATTATGCAAAACAATTTCGTAAATGATGCTACAAATCGCATAATTGCATAATCGCGTAAACCACGGTCATCAACAATTACGTCGTCTGGTCGGTGAACTATAGTCCCTATAAACTAGTAATAGCCTGGGCAAGCCAATTATAGTTGACACCGACCGAAATTTCTGAACTTTATGAAATAATTTGCGAAAACTTTCCATTAGAAAATTTATGCAAAACCGCCAATTTATGCGAAAATTTGCGAAATAGAGTAATGGCATAAACCACGGGGCCCTAGTTAGGGTGACGAAATTGAAGCCATTTCTGCTGGGGTGGTGCGATTTAGCAATCCTAAAGTAATAATTACCTAATACGTCTGTCAGTCTGTCAGTCTGACAGTCTGTCAGTCTGTTAATATGTCTGTCAGCCTGATCTAAATATAGACTGTCCGCAGCACATGGTGCAGTAATCTCAAGCCAGTTTCCCAGTAGATCTTCCATAAACCTTACTACACCAGGTGCGGTTAGAGTCTTATACAGAATATGAGCAAAATGTCCGCTTCGAGTTAAAAAAAATCAAGTATTTTTGGAGTTTATAACATGAGTATTTTTGGCGTATTTTAGTATTGATCGTCATTTTACATGGGTTATTCTGCGATCTAAACTTTGGCCCAAGCATCTCCGTTTCTTACGCAGTACTAGGTAGGTTATAATAATGCCCCACCTGTGATTTTTCACGGGTTAACAGCTGGAATAGTGCCAGTTGCAGATCAATAATTATCGACTCAAACACTCGTGATTGTTCATGGGTTGACAGCTAGTAATATCAAGAATTCAGTATATTTTAGAGGTGTGATTTTTATTTCAGATGGCATTATGTCCATCTAAATAGCATCTGTTTTGGAAGAATTTAGTTCACCCATCCAATTCTATTCCAGCATCATTAATATCACCAATTCAACTTCTATTGCAACGAACACAGTGGACCACAGTCCACGAACCATTTGTCGTCGACTTAATATGTCGGTGCTCTGCCTTTGCAATCTTTAGTTCTTAACTTTCTGACAGTAGGGACACTAAGGGCCGTCCACAAATGACGTCACGCGCCTATGGGGATGGGTCACAAATTTGTGACGATGTGTGATAGGGGAAAGTGGATACAACGAAATGTGACGTCACATCATCACATCAAAGTACGTAATTTTATTAAAAACTTGCATTCATTTAAACAAGTTCCACTTACTTAGCAGTAGTTGTTACCACAATTAAACAACTCTAATTATGATTATGATAGTCTTTCATCCTGAGGAATGCATACGATTGAAATATGTACTATTATAATTTGAAATATTTTATAGTTACAATTAAATGTTTTGATAACAATAATAAAATTTTCATTACGTTCTGGACATCTGGTTTCATTTGGGGGAGGGGTCAGGACCTTGTGACGTGACGTCGTATTTGATGGGGTCGTGGCATTTGTGACGACGTGTAACGATAGGAGAGAGGTCAAAAGTCGTCCAAAAGTGCGTGACGTCATTTATGGACGGACGGCTTTCTAGCGTCCAGGCACTTTTTCTTTACACTTTAAGCACTGACAAAAAGGATATATATATATATATATATATATCAGAGAACCGGCGCCAATAAGATCAGAGGTATATAAGGCAATTAAGGAGGTGGCGAATGGAAGAAGCACAGGACCAGATGAAGTTCCGACCGAATTGTTCTAACATGCAGGGGGAACGACATTAGATAAAATACATCGAATATGCACTGAGATATGGGAAACAGGAGAGTGGCCAGAGGATTGTATGAACTCACTCTTCATCCCGATACCAAAGAAAGGGGATCTAATACAATGTAAAAACTACAGGACCATAGCATTGGTCGTGTATGCTAGTAAAATTATGCTCAAAATCATACTAGATAGGATAAGAACAGAAACGGAGTCCGAAATAACAGACGAGCAATCAGGATTCAAACGATTAAGAGGAACATGAGAATCAGATCACGAACCTAAGAATATTAATGCAGAAAATGAATGAACATCAACAACCATTATACATGTGCTTTGTCGACATCACAAAGGCTTTTGCAGCATATCACACGAGCAATTATGGGTCCCAATGATTAAAATGGGATATCCTAAACACATCATCAACTTGTTGACAAAGTAATATGGCAAACAAAAAGCAAAAGTGAGAGTAGCGGTAGGGATGTCAAATGAATTCAGAGTAGAAAAAGGGGTTAGACAGGGGTGTGTAATGTCACCGTATTATATTTAATTTAACATCATGACAGAAATGGTGATGAGAGAGGCACTGGATGGCTGGGAAGGAGGGGTACAAATAGGAGGAAGAAAGTTAACGAACTTGAGATATGCGGATGACATTGTACTGTTAGCAGACCCTGAAACAGAGCCACAAGAAATAATCAGTCGTCTGGATAAGATCGGAAGTGAGAAAGGTTTAATGATTAACATGGATGAAACCAAGACCATTTCATTAAATGGTAAAACATGCAACATCGTTTTGAAAGAGAGCAGACTGGAGCAGGTGGATACGTTTCAATATTTGGGATCATTGATAACAGAAGATGCAGAGCGTAGCAGAGAGATAAGAGGAAGGATGGCAAGAGGACAAAGTGTTCAGATGGGGATGAAGAAACATGGAGGAGTCGCAGCATAAAGTTAACCCCCAAAGGGAGACTAATGAAAGCATTGGTATGGTCGGTGGTTACATATGGCTGCGAAAGTTAGACCATCAAGTAAAGAGATGAAGAAAGAATTTAAACTTTTGAGATGAAACGCATGAGACAGGTTCTAAGGGTATCATGGACTGAAAAAAGAGTGGGTATTGGAGAAAGCAGACATGGAACGAGAGCTACTTAATCTGATAAAAAAGGAGGAAATTAGTATATTTTGGCATGTGATGAGAAGAGAGGGAAACTGTCTAGAAAAAGAAATCATGCAAGGCACTACAACGGAAGCAAGACAACGAGGAAGACCAAAAACACGATGGATAGACAATGTGGAAAAATGGACCGGTAGACCATCGTTCCTTCAGATTTATATAACGAAACTTACAGAATTGCTATTCATAGGCTCTCTGCACATAAACCTCCGGAAAAAGAAATCGCTAAACTAGCTATATCGTTCGGGCCATAAACAGGCTACTCTCATCCAAATTCGGATATTCACACACACACACACCTCATTATTAAACTGTCGTTAAACCCTTGATCCATCCATCACTGCCTGTGCATAAATTGTCATTGTCTAGCAAGATTAGAATTAAGTAATCAACCGATATCTTGATACTATTGCATTGTCCTCAATTGAATGAAACTGCACTGTGTCATCGATTCATACATGTATGGCGCCTCTGCCATAGCAATCTAATCAGAGGGTTCCCAGCGCAATGTCTTCTGCGCGAAAATGAGTCTCCATAATTCGGACAAAAACAGAAGCATCCCACCCCCAGTAAAAATCAAGGAGTGCGAAGTCGACGTCTTTTAAATTTTGTTTCTTAATTTTCGCTTTTTCTCGCTCTTCGCTGTTAATGTTAGCGATGTTTTTCTTTGCACTATATGTTTATACTAGTACACGACTCTTCGAAATATATAGGCACATGAAATAACGCGTATCTACTACAGAGTCTTCAACAATTGCCTCCATCTCTTCCGATGCCTATCCCTTTTATGAAGTAGTTATAACATTTCTTGAAACACACCAGCACACGATAATATTTCTGTTTAAATTCTTCTGCGTAAAATGTAATGTCACCGCTGCGAGCTTACAAAATAAAAATCCTGAAATTGCAGATCACATTGGCAAGTCATTAGACACCTGTTTTAAAATATTTAAATAAAATAAGATCGATAGCTTGGACACCATTAAAACGATTTAATTTGAATCTATATATACAACCGAAGACTGCTCGAAGCAAATATCTATGTTCATCCACATGAAGCAAATGCATTTTCGAGGTAAAAAAAATTAATATGACCAATGAGACGCATTGCAACACGTTAAACCAGATCTTATCGGATGACGCTTAATAAATGAGTTTCAACTACGGATAAATGCTCTATGCTATTATATAAGATCGATGTCAACGTAAGTCTTAAGATGTCGTTATATCGTTTATTCTGTAACAAATGTAAAATTCTGCTTAAGCACCTTTAATCCGTGTCTTATCCATTCCATAGTAATCATCATGTTCAAACAATTCAGTACACGTACAATATAACGTAGTTGCTGAAAGTCTATGAAATGTGTCCGAACATAATCTATTATGAACTCCGCCACTCTTTGGACTTTGACAGTGCCAGTCCCAAGCCTAGAGAAAGGGGGAGAGCGACTTAAAATCATCTTCGATATGGAACGGTGTCGTTAAAAAATCAACACACACAATTGTATAGTTCATGTCGCCTTGCCGTTAGACAAACACTGTTCGCACGTTCCTTTATCAAAACCAATAAATCGATTTAAAGGTGTTTGATGGAGATCTTCACATTTGTACTAATATTCCAGTTTTAAATGTGTCTCATTGCAGCCACGATAGCTGCCGGCGTTGCCCCGATCTTGCACAGTAGTAGACATATGCGAAAAAATGTATGTCTACTGAAGCGACCTATAATTATTGTTATCAACTGTCGTAAATACTATCGTTCCATCAACGGCTAATTCCTTCGCCGCTTTATTTGTGATAGTTCTAGTCCCAAGCCTGGAGAGTGGAGGGGTATTTGGCAGCGTCGTCAAACAGAAACAGACCAATAACAACAGCTTTAAAATTTGGTCCTTTAGTGTTAGAGTGACGTCAACGGGGCTTTTGCCCATGGTGTTCTTTGTGTGCATGAAAATTGAACTACATCATATTCTATTCGACCTTAACAACAAACCATTATACGGCAAACCCGATTATAATCGTCTAATTGATTATGCATACATACGTCTCGTTAGATAATTCTTATTTGGTGAACAACAACCAGTAGTATTGTCCCAAGTTTGGATAAAGGAAGCGGGCAATGAAACGTAAGATCTATAATTTTTACCGATTACCTTTTATATTGTGAATTTGGTCATTGTGCGCTCGGAATAATAGGGAGTTATTGGAAAAATTGATTTCATCTAGTTAGTTTGTTGCAGCTTAACGCCACTGTGTTATAGCCAGGATCATTGGAGTCGTCCTCCTCCTTAATCCAGGTTTGGGACTGACGCTGCTGTGCTGCAAGCAGTGCATATACATTCTTCAGATTATAAAACGTAGAGTGTCTTCAAAATAGAGGTGTGTAGACATAGGATACAGACATAAAATACATGACGTTGAAAAATTCGATGAATTGTAGAGACATTTAACGACAGCGCTCAAGACTTTCAAGTGATGACTTTCTAGCAAGCTTTGTTGCCAAAGTTGGTCAATTTGAGCATGAACTTTAACTTTCGTAATGCCAGGTGAAGTCTTCTATCACTAGTCAGAAATTCTTTGAAATGACCTGATCTCTGACGAAGCTGGTTCTACGTCAGTTGATCCTCCGTCAGTTGATCTCCTAGTCAATTGATCCCCTCCCTCGTCAACTGATCCCCTCCCTCGTCAATTGATTCTCTATCTATAGAACCCAGCCCAATTGATACAACCTTCATGTTCCACTTGCGACCTTCTCCATTTATTAAAAGAACGACGCAACACAGCACGAAATTTTAGTGATAAAAGATTACAAAACGTAATTGATAGTCATAGTATGATTAATTTACGAGCATAAAGTCCTAAGCATAAGCGTCTATACCTGGGATAAATGAGCCAATGCTCAGATATATAACAGAATCTCAGACCGGCCGTAAGCGTTTACAGCGCGGTTGACACGAGCCTCAAGCAAGCGATATCGTTTCGTTGCCTGTACTCGGTGTAGAAATATATAGTCCGTCCCGGACGAGTGACACGAAACCTGGGCATTGCTTTGTTATTTTCCAAATCTGTAAAATCAATCTTTTGTTTACTAACGGTCTCAGCTACAAGTCTGTGACGTGCAGCCTATAGCATCATTTAGTACGAATAGGCAGGGGATCAATTGACGTAGGGATCAATTGACGGGGATACCGACGAAGCTTATATCTTATCTCAAGTTCTCCAACCGATCCATATCCAACGCCTCATCACGTCGCTTAATCCTTAATTCCGTACATTTTCAGTTCCTCCAATTTCACCGCTCGTCATCCAACATAATCTGTCCTTAGCTTGAAAAACACGGATTTACACTAAGAAAATCACAAGAAAGATGCAATCTCGGATCTGGGGAATCATAAGTGGATCGCTCTTGTGAGTTCCAGCTCGTAACATTGAGCCGGTTGCCACCTTCTCATGCGTTCAGGATAGTGTCAATGTCTCTTTGTCGGTTGGCGACGGTTTGACTATATTATCTGTGGCATTTTATCAGTATAACTTAAACTATTTAAATAATCCACAGTTTAAAGTCGTCATATGACATCTATGGCCGTTGACGACAATTTGAAACATTTACAGCACAGTGCAAAGAAATTCATAGCGTCCAAAAGACACATTCAAAACTGTCTGATTTTTAAACTGTCATTAGTGTTCATTGTTTTACAACATAAATAAAAATAGTATTAATAACATCAATAATACGTGTAATATAGTATTTCATGCAAATGTAACAATATTTGCATTAATATTTGCATCAAGAAATGTTCAAAATAAAACAAATTGTGTATGACCAGTCTCTATGTACATTATATAATCATCAAACTTTTAAAGAATCTTTTAACATGAAATTTTTACATGATGTTCTAATTCTATCAAACAGTACTACAGAAATATTTTCATATAATGTATGTTTATAACATTCGTTTATCATATTATACCAAGGTGTAATTCAGTGAATTACAGCTTTTTACAAGTAAATAATAAATACTCAACTGTTTCAGCCATCTGACATTTAGAGTCTGGTAATTTGAGCTTCACGTTTCCTTAGAAAGTCCATAATTTTTTTAACTGTGGAAACTACAGGCTGAATAGATTTATAGGAATTGCCTTTTGGTTCACAGTTATATTCAATTTGCCATTTATTAATTACATAGTTCTTTATTAAAGATTTAATTTCCTTTTAATTCTAAGTAATTTGTTGACTTGATCTGAAATATTTCTAGTCCTTTTATTGCAAAATGTCTGCCGTTTCATTTATATTTAGACCGATATGGCTAGGGATCCATGCTACAACGATTATGTCTTACTCTGCTTTTGTTCAGTGACATTATCTGTAAATTCAGGATAGCATGAAATATAGTCTGAAGAAACAGGTTAAAAGGTGTGTAAACTGGCATAATAGTATTCGTTACGGCAATTGCTAACAACATCTGACGGCTATCAAGTTCTATGAAATCGATCTTAGCCTTTTAACAACGATATCGTAATTTGAAAATATAAATAAGTCAAACATTCAAAGCGACTTAAGCAGTCGTAGATTGTTTTTACATGACATTTTCATAGATTCATTTGCGTAAATGATAGTTATTTGGCACTAACTGGGGGCACCCGGCGTTCGCCCGGATTTAAACAGGTTTCTGGCCCTGGAGAGGAGGAAGACGGTGGCGACGGGCTTCACCAACCCCTCTACTGGGTGTCGTAGGTGTTAAGCGAACGGTGAAGGTTTCGATTGAAAAGCTATAAAACTGTGCAAACGCATCGCCTGACGAAGACAAACAGACAGAGAGATCTCTTTATTTATATAGATTTAACGACCGATGTGACCCATCTGACCAAAACCAATCGTAAGTCGGATTTATTGCAATTTGAGTGTCATATACCATTTCAAAGGATAAAGATAGATCTGTGATGCATACATAAGATCGCACAAGTCAACAAATCACAGAAGAGGAAGTATGTCACAAAATATAAATACGTGTATATATATATATCGTATATAATGTAACGCAGCTAATTCACCCCACAAAAAATCCTGCGGGCGCCCATAGTATTATGTAAAAGGGTGATCTTGCATTAAGCTCTCACTTTCAAGTGCTGTTTTTGTGTTTTGTGAAGGGGACTCCTGAAAAAGCAGAGATAGGTAGGCCTTACATGAATACATGAATACATACATTCAATTTCGACTTGAACAATGAGTCTATGAAACATTTATATTAACAACTACTTTTAAGGGCAAAACAATTTCAATGCTTTAACCACGATTTTTACATGATTCTTGGTTTCACTGTCTAAGATTTACATTTATAAAGAGTAAAACTTATCCATCTTATTAATTATAGGGCATCAAAACAATTCCATAACATCAACGTCAAACTATCTATATAATGTTAACAAGTAATATTCAATATTAATGGTACATCATTTGTATTTCATAGGTGGAGAAATAACTCTGACTAAACTGCACGAGATATGTGTGGACGTATGGGAGACCGGGGATTGGCCAGAAGAATGGTCAGTCAATTTTTATTCCACTGCCGAAGAAAGGAAATCTACTTCACTGTGGTAATCACAGAACAATTGCCCTAGTCTCACATGCCAGTAAGATTTTGTTACGAGTGATACTGGAACGCATCCAGACCAAGCAGGAAACAGAGATCGCTGAAGAACAGGCTGGCTTTAAGCCAAGAAGAGGCACGCGAGATCAAATTGTGAACTTAAGAATCATCTTCGAGAAAGCGAGAGAAAGGAAACAACCACTGTACCTCTGCTTCATTGACTTTACACAAGCTTTTGACATGATTCAACAAGATCAACTACGGATAACCATGATGGAGATGGGTTTCCCACCCAACCTCATTCAGCTATTGCGAAATCTCTACAAACAACGACGAGCTACTGTCAAGACAGACGGAATTATGTCGACATGGTTTAGTATCAATAAAGGAGTTTGACAAGGATGCAATTTATCACTAAGCCTGTTTGACATTCTGGCCGAACAGGTAATGCGAAAAGCACTACTAGGCTACCTCAAGGGTTTCAGGATTGGAGGGAAGACTATAAATAACCTTAGATATGCTGATGACATCGTGCTACTGGTCACTTCACCAGAGGATTTACAGGAGTTGGTGCAACGTGTTGAGATAGCAGCAAAAGAATACAGTATGCTGATTAACGTAGCAAAGACAAAAGTAATGACAAATAACAATGACGCACTTTTGATCAAAGTGGACGGATACAAACTGGAACAAGTGGACTCATTTACATACTTGGGGAACAGAGTAACGAAGGACGGGGACTGCGCGAGTGAGGTAAAATCAAGATTAGCCATGGGAATGTCAGTCATGTTTAAGTTGGTAAGCCTCTGGAAGAATCAATCAGTCAGTACTAAAACCAAACTGCAACTCATGAAGGCCTTGGCTTGGCTAGTAGCAACGTATGGTTGTGAAGTGTGGACAATACAGAAAGAAGAAGAGAAACGTATACAAGCATTTGAGAACAAGTGCATGAGGAAACTGCTCAGAATTCCATGGACAGCAATGGTGACCACCGAACACGTGTATCAAATGGCGAAAGTTGACTGCAAACTGTTGGGTCACAACAAATCCTGAAAACTGCGGTACTTCGGGCACATTGTGAGACAGCCTAAAGACAGTATTGAGAACAGTGTGATGTTGGGTATAGTGGAAGGAAACCGAAGTCGTGGAAGACCCAGAATCTGCTGGTTTGAAAATGTCATGGCGTGGACTGGCTTCAAAGGCACAAGCTTATTGAACATCGTACGAGACAGAAAGCATTGGACATCACTTTCCCATTCATGTAGTCAACCGTCGCGAAGCGACGATGACGATATGACATGACATGACATTTATAGTATAGGATTATAGACAATATTCAATAATCCAAATCAACATAACAACCAAAGGAATAATAATAAATCCAGACAATCCGGATTACGAAGTAAGCGAATTAATTACAGCTTACTTAATGAAGGGGCAATTTATATATGGTTAGAAGTAAGAGATTAAAAGTTGTCTAAACTTGAATTTGTATCTTCTGGCAATTTTTGTAGCTATATCTTACGGACACCGAGGTCTTTGTCATCGACCTTAGCTTTTAAAAACGATATTGGAGTGTCAAAAGATAACCAATTCTACCTGCTTAAAATCGATTTAGACAATCGTAAAATATTTCGCATTTCATAATTTTAAATAATTTCATTAGAGTGCCAATATAAAACGATTTTCCGTTTATTTCTTTGCTTGGTGGTCATTGACAAAGGCAATAAAACGACTTTCTGAACCGCTGAAGTCCATATCGGCAAAATAGGCATTGAACCGTCTTTTAGACACCCGTAAAACGGTGTCATCTAATGCTATATAGGATCAAGATGCAAACTTCGTTGTTTTGAACTGCAACTACGCTCAACATAGCCAATCATCACCAACGCTGGTCTGGATCCCCGGCCATCTCGGCATCGATGAAAATGATACTGATGACACCCTCTGCAAGCCAGCACTACACTTCGACATCATCGTCATCACGACGACGCTCGAATTCCAGGAAGTTCGCGCGGTCTATAAGGACCACTTCCTCCGGATGTGGCAGTCGGAGTGAATCGCCTCCGACACTGGCTCAGCCTATCGATCCCTCGAGCCGAACATCGGTTTTGCTCGAAAGTACACCGATCCCAGTCGGAAGAAGGAAATCGTCATGACAAGACTCCGGCTGGGCCACTGCCTTCTCAATCCACAGCTCAAGCTGTGGAATCGTCATCCGACCGGAAACTGTGACGAGTGCGGTGTCGTCCAGAAACTGTGCGCCACTTCCTGCTGGAATGCCCTACTCAGATAGGCCTCCAGGATGAACTCGTCCGATTGTGCTCACGGACAACTGGACGCTCAATCTGAGCACTATACTCAGTCAAACCATCGGCTTAGACACCATCTACAAGAGGCTGGCAGATTCCGGTCGAAAACTGTGAACTCTATATAGACCAAGGAAACATATGGCGTAAATAAGAGCATTGACCATACGTTGAAGAAGCATTATAGTGTAAATAAGAACAATGCAACATTAATGCATTATACTGCATAAGCACTGTATATAGACTAAGAGATTATTGCATAAAAGCTTATATACATTCATCATAGACATGAATGTGCTTATGTAATGCAGAAACACGATGCCATTCTAGCTCTTAAATCTAATTCTAAGAAATGAAGACCAAGACATTAACATTGAAATCTTAAGTTTGAATAACGTCAGCATACAGACTCTGAACTATATTTATATATGAACTATGTCATACAGACTCTTAACTCTAATAGTGTAATACGTTTAAAAAGTGTAACGCATACATTGACCGTTATTTACCATGTATATACGTGCTTAGTTTGACGCATATCACCCTTGTCGTCGATGCGTCGTTAAATAAACTTATTACACACATTCCCCCATTGGTAGTACTTGGCCAGTGCCAGTCCCAAGCCTGGATAAAGGAGGAGGGTGACGCTAATGGTCTTTGCTACCACACAGTGTCGTTAAACTGCAATAATCACCACCGCGTTCAAGTGGAGTTTTGCTTTAAAGTCACTTGCATGTTTGAGCATTAGGCTATTTAGCGCAATACGATCCAACTGCGTAAATTCCATCGGGAAAAATATTACTAAGTACACGGGTAATTCAGAATTGGATAATAGAATTGTATGTTGGATTGGAAGTGATGAAGAAGGGACGAAATGTGTTACAATGAATGGACGACTGAATGTGATGACACTCTTCTTTCAGTGCAAGGCATAATAAGGGTCTCTTGGACTGTTCAACGTCGCCAAAACTATCGAATTCAAATAATACTTCATTCGCTGATGATGACTTTTTTTTCATTTTTTCGTAACTTGTTTTCCGAGCGAACTGCGATATATATTGCGTCTAAGATAATCAACTTAAAGGTGTCTATTACGTGGGTGCCATAACTCGCCGCATTTATTGGTAACAACGTTATTGTCACGAGTTCGTTATAATTTTAGATGACAGGTTATTTCCAGGAGGTAAACGCCTGGATGCTAAAGAGTATTACATTTATGGAGCACACTCTATTAGATGATATATAGTCAGATTTTAATCATAGAAAGAAATATAGTCGAAACAGAAATTTAGTGAATAAAAGAACTTCAAACAAAAACATCTGGTAACCTCTAGGACTACCCTGCTCCGATAGCTTCACCCCTTCCTCAGGCCACCCCCCAACCCAACAACAACTCGTTCCTCACTCACAATTCCCAGGTGTTCGTTGAGTGTCCTGGCTTCTGGTCGTCTTTTCGGCCGAGAAGTAAAACACAGTCCAGTGGTCGTCGTCCTTCTGGCAGTGGGAGCGAGCGTTGAAGCCCTCGCGTCCGGTCGCCCTTCTAGCAGTGGAAGCGACGAAACCCTCGCCGAGCGAACTCCGAACCAACAGAAGAAAAACCGCCCCTTTCACTTCTTCCTGTTGCTTTTATCCCCCTTCGCTTTCCCCTTTGACCCGACCATCCCTTTTGAACCCTCACGGCCATCGACGACCATCGAGCCTTCATTACATATTGAGTATTATATACATATACGGGTCAACGCAGTGTTTGTCCGCAATATAGGCCTATGAGTCCAATAGATTCAGCTAATATATAAATAAGACATTCACGCACATTCACACACAAGTCGACGCCTAAATAACTATATAAAATACATACACAGGGTATAAGGACACTTCGTGACAATTATTGTATCGGCTGCAAAGGTTAATTAATTAAGTTAGCAAGTGAGTAAGTTAGTAAGTAAGTAAGCAAGTAAATAAGTAAGGAAGTGAGTGATGGCTACAATCTAAAAAGCACGATAATGCAAAGTAAGTGATCGAGTCGATAAAAGAGCTGACATCCTTCAATAAAGGAGCAATTGGGAGAAACTGAGAGTAGGGAATTTGGGAATTTATTTTGGTCAGTGGATATAGAGTACTTATGACCTGTAGCGCTGCAATATGTGTCAAGCAATGGCTTGGGTGGTCAACGCAAGACATCATAATGGCGCCACATAAATGGACTAATACAGCTTAATTTGCCTTAATTTGCTCTGCTCTCTTGAAGCAGGTAATAGAAATATTACAGGACGCTGCGCTTTGCCTCATAGGGTCTACTTGTCACTTTTTAGCAGACTTCTACGATGCATTATCGTGCTTTTTCGGTTGTGCTTCGGACTACTTGGAAAATGCTCTAATTGGATCCTCGGTTCTTGCCTAAGAACTACATGTATCAACCCTATTTGTATTCCATTCCGGATTCTGTCTTACTTGGTCTCGCTCAGTAGAGCAGAGAGAAGCGACCCGCAGCACTCAAAGTAGAGTGGCAGAAAGCGCGAGGATAGGCCAGAGGAGACCCAGCAAGAACCGCCATACCAAAGACTCTGATGATACGGTACGAGATCCGCGGTTGAGTAGTATTCCTATAATGACTGTGGATGAAGGCAACCTCCCAGAGGGAAGTCCTACATTGAGCAACCACCAGTAATCTAATCACAAAATACAGACGTGTAACGTCAGTTCATTGGCAAGCCTAGCATATTTTACATACCTTTTCTTACGTGCAAGATGAGAATATGTAAATCTTTAAATACACTCATGTAATCCAAATTCGTTTGAATATCGTATGTAAGGTGTGGTCAAATAATCTCATTAGTACCGCAGATCAAATTAAGATTTTGTGACCTGACATAGTATAGGTTAGGACATAATATTATGACTCCTTGTATGTATGAATATAGACATAGCTAGACGAGTTGTAAGCTTTTGCGCGAAGTTTCATGCAAGTTGCTATTTTTTAATGCGCATAGGCAATATATAATCATAGATTCTGTTTTTTCGTTGCCGCAATACACGTGATCAAATTAGGCCGATGCAATGACCCTGGTTACTGCAAGTGGTCCTTAAGATTAAGTAACAGAAAAATGTAATAATGCTTTGCCACAAGGAGGCATCATGTATAATATTGACAAAAGCATTACAATGCCAAAAGAGCACGTTGTGATTGTATTAATCGTCATCAGATATTCATTTGACTAATATAAAATCTTAATCAACCGATATAAAGGTGTTTTTGGAAGGCATGGAAATTCTAATAATGATCAATAACAGTGATCAATGTAAAACCTCCTCCCATCAATGTAGGCGGATTTTTATATCACAAGATGTCGCTAAACTGTTGCGTTATCCAATTCAAAACTATTGTTATTCGCTGCAAAACGTTACAAATAAGGAAGACGAGGGGGAAAAGTCCCCCCATTCACAGAGGTGGCACATTATGAATTATCCCCTCCCACATTTATTGCCTGTCTCATTGAGTGTCCCCACCGGTCAAACGAGATCGCCGCCTTTGGGGCTGATATCATCTTTGACGGCCCACAGGTAAACGTCCACGAACGATCGAACGAACGAGTGAATTAATTAATCAATTAATTTATTTATTTCTACTGGACGGCAGGCCTTTACCATTCCCATTAGACGATACGATGTTGTCCAATGTAGATGATAACGTTTAAGAGGCGTCTATTATATACATCCGATCACCTGTTTAGTAGTTTTGATCGTCTCAAATGCACCATGATACGTCACTATGATGTCGTATATTTTGTTCTGATTTAAATCTATCGTGTCCAAATGTCGCGAAGCTGAATGCGAACTAATAATTATATGAACAAATGCAGAGTTAATTTGAACGCCAAAAACACAAATAATAAAAAGCTCAACATAAATTAATTGTTGCAACATTTCCATTAGGTTGAGTTTCTAAACTGTTTCAAACCGTCTTTGACTTTAAGAAACAAAATGCCTTACGCGTTATGTGAAAATATACATTCTCAAAAGAGCTCAGCATAGGTTTATTTATCATATACCAAGTGATCACACAGATATAGTTCATTGTATTATCACTTGGTATAATATGATAAATAAATAGTATAGACTTACATTATTAGAAAATATTTCTGTAATAATGTTTAATAGAATAAGAACAGTATGGCAAAATTCCAAGCCAAAAATTCTTTGAAGGTATAATGATTAGACAAATGTACTTAGTGATTGGTCATACACAATTTGTTTTATTTTGAACATTTCTTGATTCAAATATTGATGCAAATATTGTTACATTTGCATGAGATAACACATGACATGATGTTAATCCGTTTTTATTAATGTGTAAAACAAAGAACATTAGTTTAGAGTTCAGACATTTATGAATAATGTCTTTTGGACGATATGAATTTATTATCACTGTACTGTATATTTTTCAAATTGTCGTCAACGACCACTGATGTCATACGACGACGTTAAACTGTGTAATAATAATAATGGTTAACTTAAAAGGATAAAAGAGAAAGAAAATGATTCTCCAGACACTGCGTATACAATCATCTGAGAACTGTTCCGATCAACTAAGTTGCGCTGGGAGAACCTTTTTATGAGACGATGTATGCTGAGGTTATAGGAATGGAGGGACAAATAAATTATGTTAGAAATTAAGCTCTCAGCCAAAATGAATTGGTGCAACATTTCCATAGGGTTTGAAACAATTCTTCAAAGCTTCTATAGTCTTAAATGAACACAACATATATAATTTTAATATTAGTTCATTCGGTCACTGTTGCAGTTTATTCCGCACCTTCTCTTATGTATAAGATGACATCATATAAATATCACAATTTCCTTTTTTTAATGAACGTGTCCATGTAATTCAGATCGCGTGATGGGGCACCGCTGATATGGTATACTTGGGGTGCGCTATTTTCATTCCTTTGATTATAGGAATGGCTGGGCATTTGAATTAGCCTGGGTTCTGTCTTCAATAAGCAAATTATCATATAGAATTTCCAGATGAGATCAATTGAAATCTCTGGACACCTTCTTTTACACGTGATATAAAAGTATATCCACCTCAGATTACGCCGTTTTTATAATCAGAGAGACGTTGCCGCCTGGATCAAATCGAGAAATCTCATGTAAACTAAATATGAAAAAAGAAAGCCACTCGCTTTTTTAATAATGAACCAGTCATCGTGAAATAAATTGATCGGGTATGATCCATTTCCACCCTGCCTGTTTGAGTGAATAGCTGTTAATGTTAAATCCCTTGTGTCCGAATTGTACTAGACGGAGATACAGATCTCTTAAATACTTAGCAGTCGTCAATGAAGCAATAGACAGGCGCAATAATATGTCATTAAATGACATTATTATTATTGGACAGCAAAATAATGAGAATGTCTTCACATGCCTCAGACATTTTCCTATTTTTATTGACCGATAATAACGAACGAGTATGAGGTACAAACAGCGTCTCAGGTAACGAACTAAGTTAAAGGTTTCTGCTTAGGAATCTGTAAAGCTCCTCTACTAGGTTAAATTGGTAGTTGCAGTCTATCGGCACTGTTACTCGATTGAAGTTCAACTCGCGCGAAGCCGTATACTTCACACACTAAGAAAAATCATCAACGAATAATTTTAGGAAAAGATTGGGCAACTTCTTTTATTTCGGACCCAATATATTTCGCACTTTTATGTCACGCAAATTTCTGTAAACGGCAACGGCCTCTCTTGTCAAAATCTGTCGTTAAACAAGGGATCCAATCCTAACAAAGAGACTACATCTGCGTTTACATCAAATGGTTCAATGCTGCAATTAATCCCGTTCCGCTAAGAGGAAAACCTTTCTAATTGACGACCAATGCATAATTATCGATTCATTTTGTTTAGAAGATTATTATTTGTACTTGGGCTTCAAGAACATCCTACATCGGTCTGATCCTTTATATGACTCTTTGGGAAACAGATGATTAAAGTTGCATTGGACACCTACGGGTTTTCGACTCATCATGAACCATGATTATATGACTCTTTGTCAGAATTAGAAAATTTATTAAAGTTCTCATTTGAAGGATACTTCGGCGATGACTGATTGCTCGAATGTTCTTTACATTAATTAATAAAACTCCTCAACTGTCGATGCCACTGAATATATATATATATATATATATATATGTATATATCTGCGGAGCGAAGCGCTAGACACGCTACAGCGTGGGACACCAGTACAACACATCTCACATGTAGTCAGAGACAGAGGCTCATTTGGGAAGTTTTAGCACAATGAGTAAGAAAAGTAGGCTCAAGAAACACTAGATCTTCAAATGAATGAGCTCACATTTTGGGCAAGGATAAGTTCAAAGGTGATAGGTCAAAAACCGTGATGAAGATAGCTTTTATGAGATAAAAACAGGTCAGAACCCGGACATTTCAGACTACCAACCACCCAAATAAGCTCAATGTCAGTAGGATTTGAAAGAAATTGCCAATGATGTGAAAAATCTATTTGATCACCTCCAAACCGGTTTAAGTCAGTTATATAAAATTGCAAGACACTTCAGGCATTCAATAAGCCGTTGATCAGATTATCCTGTAACAGTTACGGAATATAAAGGCACACAAAGCTCCCTGTGAAAATGACACTCTGACTTCTGCGTCTTTAACTCAATGCGATTTTGCATAGTTAACGAGTGCAGGACATCCCACGTGAAACCAGATATAATGACCAAATTTATGATTGTCGCCGAACATTCGATCCGTAGCAATCAAACCTGACTGAAACCGATTAATGCAAATGTTGCTTTTGCTTCAGTTGTATGCGATCGAATTATAGAGCGTATATTATGAAAGTTATAAAAATCTGTTAGACATATAGGATTAACTACCATTTCTTGAAAAGGAGATTTCGTGATAACGATGCTGCAAATTTAACACCTTTCAATCGGTTAATACAGCGCCAATATAAGACAAACATTTCACGATCAGTCTCATATATGTTATGAGTGAGCGATTTTATGGAAAACGTGGAACCAGACTCAATTAATTTTGTCTACCTTAATGAGTGTGAATTGCGGAGACCTTACCGAAATTTCAGGTGATTTTGAACGCAATTTTTTTCTTTGCAACATTTTATAATGATATTTTTAACAAAAATTATGCATGTTGAATTTTGTGAATCGAAGAAGTATAGGTTTAGTGTCGAACACGATGTAACCCGTGTAGCAAGAGAGTGTGCCTTGAACACGCTAATACCGTATGCACTGATTGCATTGTGCAATCAGTCACAAATTATGATTAAAAAATTCTCTTCACTTGCAATGCTGCCTTTGGTAACGTTGTGACTTAGGACTGAAAAATGAACGTGCCATTTCAATTATAATTTTGTTCGTGATTATTACTACTTTTACTGATAATTGGTATTACACTTCATTTTAGGTCACACTTTATGTTTCGTAGTTAAGATCGCGACTTGCAAGTATAACATATATATTGGGCTATGTTATACCCCACCTCACCCCTAACGTTACATTGCTTCACCTCACTCCCATAAAGTTAATCATGGACAAAATACATATTTTGGCTCATTTCATACGTGGCAGATTAGACTGAAATACTCAATAGAGCGATGTTAAGACTTTAAAGTAATAGATTGAGAATCTCTGATGAAACTGCTTATCACTTCTATTATCATGTTGACAATGCATCATATGATAAAGGATGCAGCATTCGCTGTTTGCAAATATATTTATAGAAAATATTGAGTAGAATAAGTAACAGAACAATAATCTCACCTAAGTTCAGAATGGTTGTCAGTTAAAAGGTCTCGTTTTGATCTTTAAGTTTCAAGTCTTGCACACAACACAGAGATGATAGGTCTGGTGGGTACCTTGGTGGTGGGAGATTTGATGGGTGTTTTGCTGAATGATTTTATGGGTGCCTTGATGGCTGTTTTCATGTGTGTTTTGGTGGGTGA
The DNA here is from genome assembly GCA_959347315.1 of Bimastos eiseni. Taxonomy (NCBI): domain Eukaryota; kingdom Metazoa; phylum Annelida; class Clitellata; order Crassiclitellata; family Lumbricidae; genus Bimastos; species Bimastos eiseni. The sequence continues at coordinate 25,519,588 of OY365818.1, read as the reverse complement.
TTTCATGGGTGTTTCGATGGGCGGTTTGGATGGTGACTCGATGGGTGCTGTAGCTGGTGCTTTGGTGGGAGGTTTGATGGGTGCTTCGATGAGTGTTTTGGTGAATGAATTGAAGGGTGCTTTAATGGGTGCTTGGTTGGGTGTTTTAGTGGGGGTTTGGTGGGGTGTCTTAGTGAATGTCTTGGTTTAGTGATTTGCTGGGTGGTTTGCTTGGTGTTGTGGCTGGTGATTTGAAGAGTGCTTTGATTGGTTCATGGTTAGTGTTTTGGTGGGGGATTTGGTGGGTGGATTGGTGTGTCTTGGTTGAGTGGTATGCTGGGTGGTTTGCTTTGTGTTTTGGTGGGTGGTATTGTGTGTGGTGTGGCGGGTGGTTTGGTGCTTTGAATTTGAATTTATATGAATTTAATATAGCGCCTTTCTAGACGACTACTCAAAGGCGCAATTTTGGTTGGTTGGTATTTTGGTTGAGTGGATTGGTTGATGTTTTAGAGGGTGATGTTGAGGGTGGGTTGGTAGGTTGTTTGCTGGGTGCATAACTACCATTTTGTAAATGTTAACGATACGATAATCTTAATTGTAAGATCGTGCTATTTATATCCGTCGTTGTATACTCCCGTCAAGGTATCCCGGCATGCAGCATTTTTAGATTACAACTCATACAATGCATGAGGCTCTGAGTCGGCAGGTCTTGGTGTTTATTATTAATCCATCGTTTAACATTGTCGTTTGACACATAGGCCGTTAAAGACAATACGCAAAAATTATAGCCTCTAAAAGCATAGAGATATCTCTTGCTCCAGTGTGATAATAAGGACAAGCCGTTGAAAAGGTGTTTAACGGAGAGATAGAAAGATCCCCTCGTAAGAGCTCTAATTTAGTGGAAAATGCAGGGTAAAAACAAGAGGAAGACCTCGAACGACGTTAAATCATAATGCAGAGAGTTGCATAAACCGGAAACCGTGACGACACATTTTACGTATGACAATAACAATATGAGGTCAGTAACTTAAGGCAGGCACTAATGCGTTACATTATTATTATTACACAGTTTAACGTCGTCGTATGACATCAGTGGTCGATGACGACAATTTGAAACATATACAGTACAGTGATAATAAATTCATGTCGTCCAAATGATATAATTCAAAACTGTCTGAACTTTAAACTAATGTTCATTGTTTTACACATAATTAATAACGGATTAACGTCATCATCCATAGTACATGTCATGTGTTATTTCATGGAAATGTAACAGTATTTGCATCAATATTTGGATCAAGAAATGTTCAAAATAAAACAAATTGTGTATGACCAATCACTATTTGTTTTGTATGTTTTAGTAGGCTGTCGTTTTCTACACTAACATAGCAAAGACTTCAAACATTTTAAAGGTGTCTAAGGTAGAGATACACTCAAGCCAGTGTGACAACAATGATCATTATCGCTCCATCCTTTCTTATTCACGGCTGGACTGGCACTGCCAAGAATAACCATCAAATGTCGTTCCTAGTCCAATCACAGTCAAAAAGAACACTTTTAAGAGAGGAGTAGAAAGAAGATGACGAGATCCCAGATAATAGCCATTGGTCCTGAGGAAGCCCATTCCAAGTTGTAGGGCCGAAAACGTTCATTTGAAAGGATGCTGCAGTTATGAGACTCCATAAAATAACTTTGTGAATTGCCCAGGATATCATAAACGACACTACAAGATGCCTTCTATAAAATGATAATAATTAATGAGATTTTGGCTAAATACAGATTTCAAGAAACGAATTATTAAGTCTATTTATATGAAGTGCGATGGTTGATTGATAATACTGAGTATTTGAAAGGAAGATGTCACTCGTTTAGTGACTGATTGGCCAATCCAGATTTACTTTTATATAGCATCGGTTACATTCGTTATAAAGGTGTATAATGTAGAGCTGATTTCTGATGCAAAGGATATACCGTTTAAAATGTGTCTAATGAATAGATGTTTCAGTAATGTTTGAGAGTTGAATATGGCGAAGGATATCGACAGAGAAAATGGCTGGGAATGAAGAAAGACAAATTTGAATTCAAAGATAATATAAGAAATCTATAGGTTAGCGGTAATTCGAGTTCAAAGACAATTAACAATAACAATCACAACCAAATTCACAGTCACAATTATAATCACAATTACATAATGAGATTGAACGACGACGCTCAGTTCTCCCACTCGAATAGGTCTTGGAAGACCAATTATACTCTTGGATCCATCTTTTCCTCAAAGATAACATCGTGGACTTGTTCGAATGTAAGACCTCACAGGATGTGGCCATTCTATCGAACGACGTCATCGACACGACAAATTTAGCTGATGGATTAAAACGTATGGAAAGGTAATTGCAGTTTAATTAATGACCCTGTGTGCTAACCATGACCATTAGCGTCGTACTCCTCCTTTAGCCAGACTTGGGACTGGCAGAGTACAACCAGTTAAGGAGTTTTTTTTGTACTGCCAATCGTCACGTTGTCCGGTTACTCCATCAGTGCCAGACCAGACGTACATGAGGGAGCAGGTAGCTCTAATGATCTTTGTTGTCACATTGACGAGAGAGATTTCTCTACAATAGACACCTTTAAAATGTTTATAACCGAAGCTATGTATGCTTAGGACACGACAGGTCTAACGCAATCGACCATACACAAGTTTCTGCCCTCACCTAGTTAGGTTCATACGTCCAATGTCGCCACTCCTCGCGTTTTCAGGCTCTCTCCTTCAACCTTTTGTATTATTCTTTAACATCATTCTAGGTCTTCCTCTCGTCTTTTCCTCCTCCGTTTTCCACTCATTTATTGTATGTTCGTAGTCTAAATTTAAGACACCTTTAAAACAGTGACAACTTACGTTATATAAACATGCGACTCGATAGCTTGGCAGCACACTGTTATTCCACGATGCCTGCCTGCAATCTTAATGAAATCTCTCATTTTCGCTTTCAAGGTGTGTATTGAAATTCTATCTGTTTAATGTCTTTGATCGTAAGTTCGCATGTCCAATGACGTCATTTGTAACGTTTATCAACTCTCATTCCACTTGCTGTAAGCGGCCTTCATCACTCAGTCCTATGACGTCATTCCCAGTCCTATCTCTTATCTTTCTCCTCTTCTTTCTTATTCATAATATAGAGCTTAAGAGTTAGTCTCCTCACATATTGTGGTCCAACCATTTTCTTTGCCGTCTTCTAATTACTCCTACCATTAATCTTTTATTCATTCGCCATCTCTAGTATCTCTTCAAATATCCTGCCTTTCATTGACTCTCTCTATCCTTCGCCATATCCACATCTCAAAGATTATCGAAATAGGTCAAAACTAGACAACCTTTTTAATGGGGTATCCTTATTAACTATCACCTTATAAGCTGTATCTCCACATAGAATTGCATTTTAATGGTGTAAACTTATTCTATATAAGCGTGTTTGCACTAGTCGTTCTACCTCTGTCCCTTGATGTCTCAATTCTTCATTATTCATGTTTCCGACACTTCACATTCTTTAGACATAGACTTTATTATTGGTGTCCTCAGTTACATTACATGTAACTAATTCCGTTATTTTATAGAAGGCATTCTTTCCCGTAGCTATTCTTTTTTTTATCAACATGACACGTTGCATCATATGTGATCATACTTTCAAAGTAACATAATTTTTCGACGTGCTCCAGCTCCCTTCCACCAAAATAGTATTTACTGTTGCTTAATTTCCTTTGCTTCTCATGATCTTTGTCATTTTTATGGTCATGTCTTCATATTAAGGTGGCGGAAGGATTGACGAAAGCATTAAGTTTAGCAGATTGTCACTGTTTTAAAGGTGTCTTAATGATGGCAGGTTGTCAGAATGAACCACAGAAAATGATGGATCAGCTTATAAGCTCTCAACAGAGAATGATAGACATAATGACGACATAAGAACTTAGCCCAAGCCCCTATGTGATTCCCTTTTTAGTTATCACTCACTAAGCAGCGTTCAAGCGCATAGTTATGCTCACGTTGCTGTAGTTTCAGTTTAATGACTCTGTGATGCGAAATATCAAGACCGTTGCCCTCCTCTTTTATACAGGTTTGGAACTAGCACCATCAGATTGCGAGCAGTTGCGGGACAGTTTTGAGCAGCGTCATGGTTAAGGGCGATTTATATCCTATGCCTAAATAACTTCGCTTGATACCGTCTTAAAGGTGAGCGCTCTGACAATCATCCGTATCCATAGTTTATTACTTCCTCGGGCCCTGCAATAACTTTCCTTTTCTAACTTTCATTGCAGTGTCTTTATTCATATCTTGTTTCCTAAGTTTGTGTTTAAATTTCGTATAGAAGGTCATGTTTTCCATTTCTTAGCAATTTCTCTAGATCATCGTCCCAAACTAAGGTACACGTACCCCAGAGGTAGATGTCTTTTCAAGGGTGCGACAAAGAAGGAAAGTAGGAATATAGGAATGCAGTGGTAACACATTATACATTGTTGAGTTATCATCCCATTAGTATGTGTAAGACCGTAAGATCTGAGATTGGTTGCAGTGTAACATTTTAGTCCTATAAGATATTCAAACAATTCCAGTTTCATGTATTTGTTTTAAAACGTGATTTGCAGAGTGTGAACTCTTGTGAAAAACTCTGCTTAGTCTTTGACAGGTAATAATTGTCGAAAGACAACTATTATTTAGCTCCCTAACTCTGTCCCCTATAAAAATTGGAGATTCAGGATAGGTTTTATGTGCAATATAGAGTAGATATGACATTGGAAAAAATAAAAATATAATTTTGCACTGCACATTGATAAAAATTTACAGACAATGATTCACTCGTCGTAATTCTCTAGACGACGTAGTTAAATGAATTCATTCCCTAGATGGCGAAACAGGTGTGTAGTATTATCATTATCCATTTATATTTTAAATACAGCAATATTATCGCTGCCATTATAGACGGCCACTAGTTACGAGACAGTTGCGATGCTGCATGGCGAACTCAATTGCAATTATATATTATAAATATTAATAAATTATAATGCATTTATAATAATCAAGGATTTAGACATGAACGTAAATATGAATAGAAATATATTAAGGCGAGCAAAAACAAGTAAACAGTGAACATTAATAAAAAAGTCAAACATTAGGCCTAAAATGTTGTGCTTCAAATAATTTCTTATCTTCAAAATGCATTTATAATCAGATGTGCCGTGCTATAAACAATCTTATCTAAATCAAAATACAAGTATGAATCAAACACCTTAGCTGCGGTTTTTACCGACATCCATCACTACATTTCAGTTGCATTACTTGCAAAGCAGCAAATTTATACTCTGATCTGAAAAATCTTCCTTTCTAAGCCACTGGACTGTATTTTTTTAATTTTCAGGCTTCAAACATGCTGAAGGACCGGTTCTCAAAACGATCGGTGCAGCCAAATCAAACGAGCACGGGCTTATAACAGTGTTATTATCAATGATAAATCTCAACAAGATTTTTGAGGTCGCATTCTCATACAATATTTTGACGTCATTTCAAAGGTGTCCAAGTGTGAGCACTGTTAAATAGTATTGCGATTGATACTGTTTTAATGGTGTCTAATTATCAGATCTCGACGAAATAGTTCCAGTAATTTCAATGTAACGATTCTGTGTAGCGACAAAGATGATAAGCGTCCCTTTTTCCTTCATACAGGCCTGGGACTAAAACTGTCAAAGTTCAAGCAGGTGGGACCTATAGTGTCAAATCATAACGAAGTCAAAATATTGTCAATCAAAGATATGCTATTTCTTCCGCTATTCCTTTTTCCTCGATGAAACCTGTCGTCAAGCTGCCCACTGAATTTATATTGTCACATGGTTGTCTCAAAACGTGTCCAAAGTATCAGCGCTTTACTGTGTTTTCCATTCTGAATATTCAAATTCCAGGCTTTCCAACAAACGCGTTGCTACTAACCACACCGGTGTCCCAATCAGTCGTAATTTAGTTCCATCGCTCACGAACCTGTTCTTCAATATTCTCACCAACTTGACCATGATCGATATTCCCATGCCAACCTTGATTTCACCTCTTTGCCGTTGTTTACGTTGTTTCTTCACTCTGCATAAAATAGTTGCGTCGTATAATTATGTAACGTCTTAATGAAACCTTTTTAAATTGTACATTGTGCACCCAATTTAATTTCCAATCTGCTAATGAGTGAATCATTCAATTGGCCGTTCAGAGACCAATTCGAAAGGGACTCCAGAACTACCAGGTAATTGTGATAGCAATTGTGAATTTGATTGTAATTGTGATTGCGACTTTGACTGTAATTGTTATTGCTTATTGTCTTTGGACGCGAATTAATTATTGTTGTCTTGTGGATTTCTTATGTTATCTTTGAACTCGAATTTGCTCATTTGTTGTCATCAACCGACTGACTGACTGACTGACTGACAGACTGCTTCGATATTATTGTATCAGATTTCCGCGCCAAAACGGCGTTGCGCCAAAACGGCGTTGCGCCAAAACGGCGTTGCGCCAAAACGGCGTTGCGCCAAAACGGCGTTGCGCCAAAACGGCGTTGCGCCAAAACGGCGTTGCGCCAAAACGGCGTTGCGCCAAAACGGCGTTGCGCCAAAACGGCGTTGCGCCAAAACGGAGTTGCGCCAAAACGGCGTTGCGCCAAAACGTCCTGCTCCGTCTGAAAAATAATAGATCCTACTGCAAATACAAAGCCAGAATAAGGAAGGATTGGTTGTGCTGCTGAAATTGTTCAATGGTATCCTTTCCCAAACGTGTTATTTGGTATACATACTGATTTTAATGGTCCACGACAACACCATGAGATAAATGTAATTGTGTTGTCTGATAATAATCAAAGTGCTGTTTGTCTGATTTATAATTTCAGAGCAAGAGAAGATGTCCTATGAAACATAATCGTCATGACATCGACCTTTGACCCTTAAAAAAATGGCATGACGAATAAATAATGTGAAAAAATGAATGCTCGGTAAATGAATTGATGCGACGCATCCATTAGGCTTAATTAGAAAACAAGTGTTAAAATATTCTGTCGTCTTAGATGGTTACCTTTGCGAGTTTTTGCACACCTTCTCTTTTGTATACCTTTTGTATTTATATATATAAATTTTAGAAATTGTGTTTTTGTCTTCCTAAGATAGCCATGTTTAAGGTGCAATATTTAAATCTCTGAATACAATAATTACTCGACGTTTAGAGAAATTAATAAAAAGTATATACATATACGCATTAGTGGCCCAGTTTGCTACACCGGTAAGAGCGCAGGCCGCATCTCATGCGCCTCTGCGAGAGCATGCGCACTGCGTTTCGCCTCCCAATGCTGGCTCGTTTTGGAGATTTCAGAATCTCGGGTTAGTACGGACCTTTGCACGGGGACCTTAAATGAACCCTTTTTTCTTAAATGAACAAATATTTTGTTCCCGGCCAATCTTTGCGCACCCTTTAAACTGTAAGATATTAAAATATATCAACCTCAGATTACTCTATCGTATGAGACTGACAAGACGAATTTTGAAAATAGAAGTACATTCGCTTTTCGTTTAATGACCGCATGGCATCGGAACAGTCATCTAAGAATTGAATATAATTTAACACTATTACAAGAGTGTTAGTGTTACCTGTGACAACATGGCGTCGTCTTCCTTCTTTATCTACGCTTGGGACTGTCACTGGACTTATATAGGACCTACATGTAATTCAGCCCATTTCGAGGTGTCCCTGAGGAGATTTTTGCGCTTTTCTCACGAATCGGATGTTATCCTATCGACCGCCAGAAAAGAAGGAAGGACCTTGCGAGAAGGTTGTGGTTTATACCAAGCCTCGAAGACGCAACGAAACGTGTAGTTTCTGGAACACTTGCTCCTAAGAGCCAACTCTCTGTCCAGAACAATGCTTCCAACAGTTTCAAACTCAGAATCAATTATTCTAGGCTCCTACAGTGTGGCATTTACGCAATTGCACAAAAGGAAGTTATTTTTTATTCTTAAATCAAAAGAATGCGGAAAAACATGAAATACAAAATTTCTAAATTTTAAGCTTAGGCCTGTAGGCCTATCTGCCACGCCTTGCTAATAAATGTGTCAGCAGTCAAAGTGTACCACTGACTCTCTGCCCGCGTCGCGATTCGCTCTGCTTCAAGCTGGGAACCTCCCTACATGCTTTTCGCAACCTGAAGTTTTAGACAGCTTATTTGCTCATGTATGTCTCACTGAGTGAGCCTTTGTTCGTGTAGTATTGCGATTGGCGCTATGTAAATGTACATGAACGATAAATGAGTCAGCGCTCATGAATACGTGTTATATTCTATGCATACTTGGCTTTCGAATGGCGCATTAGAAGTGTGTAAATATCAATCACTCCATCTGGCGATCAATCTATGAAATGCAACAATGCATAGCCTTCAGTTAAACGGTGTCAACAGATGCAATAATATGATTATTAACACTAACTACAGTAACACAGCATCGTTAAACATCCAGTTGCGAACCGTTAAAGAATAATGTAAATAACAATCGTACAATCAGTGTTCGCTAAATAGCCCTGCATTTTTGAACGCTGAGAACCTGTAACAAATATTATAATTCCGGTATTGAGTCATTTAAAAATAAGGCTGAAGTAAGAGGTACTGGCAGCCCCAAAAATGTCCAAGAGCATCAAATAATAATCATTAAAAATTAGTATATAATTGCTTAAATCGGTTTTATGTCGGTAGATGTCTGTATTTTTTATCTTTACTCACTCCAAAATCGTTTTAAAAAGCTATGAGTGGCGACCTTGAAGAGCGATATAAAAATTGTCGTAACGAAAAATGAATATATTATACACTAGAAGAAGGCGATGCAACTCCACACTCAAAGCTCTAGTGAATAAGCTGGTGCTCCGAGCATCGCCATCGAGTGGCGCTTTTATAATTTGGGGGTTGCGATTCCAATTACTTATTAGTGAAAATCATTAGTTTTCACTTACTTTAGCAGAGAGAGCAAATCTTGTTTCTACCACATCAGGGCAATACGTCACATAAGGTCGGCTCTAACTCAAAATATGTCTGAAACTATAGCCTGCTCACTTGTCTCCTCTCGCCTCGATTATGCTAATTCATCCTTTTTGTCGGTCTCTCAGACCTTGAACTCAAAGGGCTTCAACGTATCCAAAATACCTTAGCTCGAGTAGTGCTACGTGTCTCACTACGAACATGCTCCTCTGCCCTACTCCACCAGCTACATTGGCTCCCTGTTGAATTCAGAATCAAATTAAAATGAGCTTGTTTGACCTACAAAGCCATCATCACCAGTAAACCTACCTATATTCATGCTCTACTAACTCCTTACATTCCTCCTCGTTGCTTACGATCATCAAGTACAGGTCTTTTAGTTGAACCACGATGCATAACAGTTATGGGCTCTCGTGCATTTCATGTCTCTGCTCTTAGGCAATGGAATCGACTGCCACTCTCTCTTCGTAGCTCAAATTCACTTTCTTCCTTTAAAAAGGGCTCAAAACTCACTATTTCTCTTTGGCTTTCAAGGATTTGGAAATCTAATTGCATCTTCTCCTGGCGACTGACTATCCGCGCCTAAGATTCACATTTAGGTGTGACCTTGTGCGCGTTACAAATTTAATAATAATAATATGTAACTATTTACTTTGAATCCCTTGCCGAACCTTATTGCAAAAACAGTTGGTGTAAAGTTTTGTGACACTAAAACGGTTGAAAATCCAAGCCTTGGATTATTATTATTATTATTATTACTGAAATTTGATTCAGCCATCTTCCAACATCTTTTCCTCAGAAGTGCACACACACGCCTCGACGGCGCAATTGCAGTTGTACTGCAGAGCAATTGTGCGCAAAGGACTTGCTCAAGGTCCCTACACAGTGACTGACGAGGCTCGAACCCGCGCGCTCAGCACACACTAAACGCCACGGGCTGACCGCTCTAACCGATCAGCCACTGTGGCACACCGGAATGAATGTAATTGTGTATTAAGACAAAATAACATTATAATAATAAAAAATAAAAACTGAACTACACTGACCATCTGCTGATTCACACCTTTAAATCGTGTCTCATCAAATATACAAATATCTCATTTTCGCGAATTCATCAACTTGTCATTTCCTTGCACTCTAAAGTCCTTTCAAGGCATAATCCTGGAATTGCTCTTATTGCTGCTCTGAATAAATTATCTACAACAGCGTTTCCCAATCTTTTTTGGCCGCGGAACCCTGTTGATCTTAAAAATGTTTCGTGGAACCTCGTTCAAAACCATCATTTTCTGTTGTAGGTACAACGTTTGAGAGATAATAACAGGTGTAGGCCTAGATTAATAATACGCCTAACACAAATATCGATGACAATGATATAATAATATTATATGAATTCTTTTTCGGTAAAATCTTATTTTGGCGTCGTAAATTATTGCTGTTGTTTGAAACATGTAGGCCTTATTTAACAAAGAATCCTGCATAAATGGAAGCTGGATTGATTGAAAGGATTATATTTAATTTACGAGCTGGATTAATGAAAAAATTGGTGCTTAACTGGGAGCTGGATTGGTGAAAAATTTATGTTTAACTGGGAGCTAGAACAATGTAAAGAATTCTACATTACAAGAACTTGGATTTATGTTGAGATTTCTGCTTAAATGGAAGCGAAAATGCTGAAAGGGTTTCCACCGAAATGAAAGCAGCAACAATGAGTGAGAATGGTTCCACGTCAAGTACAATTCTCATTTCTATCCATGCAGCTTCTATTTACGCATAATTCTTTTCTTCAATTGCATCTTTTCATCGTTGTACAAAGAGGACATCTTTTCGTCAGTCCAACTTCCGTTTAAGCATGATTTATTTCATCAATCGAGTTAAACTGAAAAGTTTTCATCAACCCAGCTCACAGTTAAACGGACTTCTTTCCACAAATCTCGCTTCTACTACCGACGCTAACGAGGCTTAGCCAGATTTGCTATGGAGAATAATTTACGACGCTAGTTATTAACCTGGGTAATTTACGACGCTAAAATAAAATTTTACGAATTTGTTTACCTTTCTTCCATATTAAGTTATAGGCAGATGTTAGTTAAGCAAAAGTCTCCAATGGAAAATTCTGTTCACATCGAAAGTTTTCCACGGAACCCCTGTCGTCACCTCACGGAACCCTATGGTTCCGCGGAACACAGTTTGGGAAACGCTGATCTACCATATTCCTCAACTGTACTTCACTTTATTCTATTTTCTGATGACTCAAATGTCTTTATGACCCATGACTAGTTTGGCCAACATTTATCCCCAGCTGATAAAGAATTATCGTACGTCCGGTTTAAGGCTAATAAGCTCTCCAGTAGCATTACCAAACTTAATTACATTTTATTCAGAGCAACTAACAAACAAACAATTGCCACTTGTTAATTATGATTAAAAAACTGATGATACTCTAATTCCGATTGTGCTATACTCTAAGATTTTAGAAGTTTATAATGTTCAATGTTTTGAATGGAGTGTACATTTACATGTAGGCCTACATTTAGATCAAATAAAGAAATATAGCTTAAAATATTGATTGCCAGTCATTGTCTACCCACTACCGCGCATCACTTCACACTTCACGGCTATAAGAAACCCACCTACCGTCACCATCTTTAGACCTGCGTCACAACACGCGATCGTCGTTATTGCTATCGTCATCGCTATCGTCACTGGCGTCATTGTTGTCGCCATCGTTATCAATATTATCAGACCTGCATCGTCAAACGCGTCATCATTATCATCATTGTCATCGTTATCGCCATCAATGTAGTTTTCATCATATTCGTTGTCGACCTGATTACTTTTCAAAGTGCTATCGAAATTGAAAAGACGAGCTTTTAACTAATCAACATTTCAATAATCATTGTCAGCAGCAGGCCCTAAGAGATGGTGGAGCAGCCGGACCACTTGACCCGAGCCTCTGCTTCAACAGGGGCCTCGAAATTATTTGGGAATACAAAATTAAAATTAACTAAGTTCTGTAATTCCATTGCTTGAAACTAAATTTTTAATTTTACTTCGAATAAGTAACGAGTTTAACGAACAATAATAAATTGTAAAAAAGCTGCATTACCAGATTCATGAATTTGCGAGTCAAGAGCTATATTAACGAACAATTGGCGACTCGGCCGTTTTCTAGCGACAGATAATTAAACAAAAATCGACAACCTTTTGGTTCACAGTTATATTCAATTTGCCATTTATTAATTACATAGTTCTTTATTAAAAATTTAATTTCTTGTAATTCTAAGCAATTTGTTGACTTGATCTGAAATAATTTTAGTCCTTCTATTGCAAAAATGTCTGCCATTTCATTTATATTCAGACCGATATGGCTAGGGATCCATTCTACAACGATTATGTCTTACTATGCTTTTGTTTATTGACATTATCTGTAAATTCAAGAAATAAATTAGGCATTTCATCATATCTATTTTCGTTCATAGATTGTAGCGAAACTAAGTGAATCAGTGAGAATGATGTTGTTAGTTGGATTTCAATTTTCATTTTCAACAATCCATTTAATGGCCTTAATATTAATTTAATGGCTGTCAATTCAGCTGAATAAATCGAGGAATCATCTGCAATTCTAGATGTACCATGGAACCGCAAAGTTGGCACATAGAAAGCTGCAGAAACAATAGTTTCATATTTAGATCCATCAATCTAATTGTGGAACAGTGGCCGAACGGATAGAGCGGTCAGCCCGTAACGCGTTCAGTGTGTGCTGAGCGCGCGGGTTCGAGCCTCATCCGGGAAGTCACTGTGTAGGGACCTCGAGCAAGTCCTTCGCTCACCATTGCTGTACTGCAATTGCGCCGTTGAAGCATGTGTATGCACTTCTGAGCAAAAAACGTTGGGAAAAGGGTGGTATCAAATTTCGGAAATAATAATAATAACGGACCATTTTGTCGCTATATTTATTATAATTCTAGTGATAAAGACGACATAATATCAGGTGAATCTGTGTTTTTGATGTGTCGCTTCAAAGATTTACTTTAATGGTTTTATTAAGCCATGGAGCTGTTGATTTGTAAATAAGTGATTTATGTGGATGAAAATGTAAAGAAAAAAAATTTCAGTTGTTTTTAAAAAATGGAATTGTGCTAATAGAAGACGCACAATAATAATTTTACCAATGGTATCTCATAACCTCTGTCACTTGGTAATCCTGTGAACTGAGGTTTTTTATCCAACTTTTGTCTCGTTTCACGAGCATGTCGCATATATTTGGTTCTGAGTAACCAAAAAGTGGTGTCCAAACTGAGATCTTTCTGTTGAAAAATTTAACCGCAGTATAACGACACTGTTTGTTTACAGAGTTCATCAGGGTCGACTTCAACCTTTTTCCTGGTTTGGAGCTGGAACTATTGGACTGCAAACAGTTCCGAAATTATGCTTTTCATTGAGAAAGTTTTAAAAAAAATTCGATATAGGCCCATAAAGATTCCCAAATTTCTCATTAATTTATTTAGTATTAAGCGGCTATATAATTCTGCAAAATGAATGAATTAATTAATTTATTAATTTTATGAATATTCTTGCTATGAAAACTCAGGTACATTTAAATATCCTACTGTTGTAAAAGTAACAGATGATGAAGAGTTTAACATGAGTCGAATATGAGTGTACGGCAGCCATGCAAGACGCCCATCTGTCTTATCGTTCATTCCAAAGTAGCAAGATACATGTAACCCCTCTATCCTTGTGTTGAGCTCCAGAGATCAGCTCTCACGTTATGCTCTCTCTCTCTCTCTCTCCCTCCCTCTCTCTCTCTCTCTCTCTCTCTCTGTCTCTCTCTGTCTCTGTATATATATATATATATATATCAACATTTATTTGGCAATCCAATAAATGAAACAGAAATTAATGACAATTATTGCAAATTTTACAATTATTATCGGATCTCCCAGGAGACCCAATTAGGGATCGGAAGATCCCGCTAGTTAGGGCCACCTGGGATGTTCGAAGTAAAAATAAGCGATTGCACCAAGTTTTAGAACAACTGCAAGATTGCACAAAAACAGTTCTTTATAAAACATTAACTGAAAGCTTAACTAGACTTAATTAATAACATAGCCATCCAAGTCACAGTTGTTGATTCAAAGCATAATGGTTGGCCCTTTATTAGCACATTACAACAACGCCAGCCTTAGGACCACAAAGCGGAGTAACCCTAACAAAGGTCACTGAATCTCTCATACATGTTCATTCAGTATGAATATATATATATATATATATATATATATATATATATATATATATATATATATATATATATATATATGTGGCTCTGTGTGCTTCTCTCTCTCTCTAATATCTCCCCTACATCTATATTATTGACGATAGATAACAATCAATCAATCAGTATCTTACTGTAACCAACCAGATTAACATCAGTTAGGAAGGCCTAATTTGTTTCTGTGATAATTCCCACCAGGTCCTGTTGATAATGTCTAAGGATGGTATGCTGTCCAGACAGCATCGCGCCTTCTCAGCTGTCGGTCCTTCCATCTGGAATACACTCCACTTAGAGATGCCACTGTTTCCTAGGAATTATGCGCCTTTGTTTAATAATGAAAGCTGATATTTAAAATGCCAGGATCGTCCAGATAGGAGGTCCGGAAGCACTTACTTTCAGGAAGGGGAGGGCATTTTTGCGTCTAAGAGGGAAGGAATATCTTGCCTTCCTAGCACTTGGGACCGAGGGATGCCTCCATCACTCGGTGGTGGGTTGATGCCACTGTTTAACACCGTGGTTGGGTTCGTAGAGCCTCAGAGTTGACTTACACAGGGAGCTATATAGATGTTTAAATTAATTAATGAAAAAATATTTAAAATTTTCAACACGAATTTATGATAGTTACCACGGGGAATTTTGCACACCTTCTCTTACATGTAATATGGAAATATATAAGTCTCCGAGCAAGCGGTTCACCAATGCTGGTGGATGGCTGTTAGATGAGCAAAATGAGTCGCTAACATATGAAGTAATAAACTTCTACACAAATATTGAATATTAAAAAAATTCCGCGACTGATTTTTCCGCTTTACCGTCGCTAGATATTCCTTTCTGCCGCTAGATATCTTTTCCATATTAGTCTCAGGTTTATTTAGCAAGTGGGCAGACATCGACTACTCGCCTAAAAATATTCCCAGTTGCTGACGTGTCGTTGTCCCAGACATTCAATCGCTTCCTCCTACCCTCACTCGTTCGATTGTTCACTCACTCACTCATTTAGCTCAATATTATTCGCTGCGTTAATTGCTATAGGACCTGCCTTCGTCGCATCCTACATAGAAGGTGATTCAGCATTTGACATTATAGCATCAGCAACGTAAACATTCCAATTCATTTCTTTATACGATTCATTTCCAGTTAGACACCTCTAAAAACGCTCAATTATTAATATTATTACTCCAAGCATTATTGACTTCGAATTTCTTCGGATGTAAAATTCATGTCGCATTGACATGCAGATAATTATAATCATTAGCAAACAGTAAGGAAACTGTTCGAATTTCACAAGATGTCGTGAACATCATGCATGACTCACGAAATGCTCTTTAAAAAACATTTATAACACTACTAATCCGCGACTAAGACTGGTTGCACGCTGACAGTTTTCGACGCAACTGGGCCCAGAGACTCTAAACACCCATGCCGTCTGTCATCTGTTGACAGGAATTCATTGGTTGATTAAATGCTTGTGCGTGGGCCCACCACTGGTGCCTCTATACAGAAAGCGCCTCTGAGTAGATATCTGGAAATGGGCGCTATATAACTGTTTAATTGAGTTGCCTTACATTATAGGCTGATAGAAGGCTGATTACTAAAAACAGTCACAGAAGGATAAATGAAAAAAATCAGTACAGCAAAGAGAGAAAGTGGGAGACAGACAGACAGACAGACAGACAGACAGACAGACAGACAGACGGACAGACGGACAGACAGACAGACAAACGGACAGACGGACAGAGGAGTGGCGACGTCGAACATTTTAACCTGAATAAGAACCAGAAGTAGATGGCTCATTTAGAACACCTTTTAAACCGTGACATCAGACGCTATATATAAATGGTATTCGACAGCCACTTAATGAATCACTTTATGATGGCTCAAGTTCCCTGCTTAGGCCGCTCCATTAGACAACTAAAAATAATGTTGATCGGAATTCATTGGTTGGTTCCACGCTTCAGCATTGGGACCACAAACTGACTCGCAGCGAATTATTTCTTCTTAGAAAGAATAAACTCGCAGGAACTCAATTTGTTCTAGGAAGAATTGACTCCCCTATTGCATTAGAAATGGGAGTCAATATATCCTAGGAAGAATAAACTCCCCAGAAATCAATTTGTTCTAGGAAGAATTAACTCCCCTGTCGCATTAGAAATGGCAGTCAAACTATCCTAGGAAGAATAAACTCCCCAGAAATCAATTTGTTCTAGGAAGAATTGACTCCCCTATTGCATTAGGTATGGGAGTATATCCAGAAATATATCCTAGGAAGATTTAACTCCCCAGAAATCAATTTGTTCTAGGAAGAATTAACTCCCCTATTGCATTAGAAATGGGAGTAAATATATCCTAGGAAGATTTAACTCCCCAGAAATCAATTTGTTCTCGGAAGAATTAACTCCCCTATTGCATTCGAAATGGGAGTCAATATATCCTAGGAAGAATTAACTCCCCAGAAATCAATTTGTTCTAGGAAGAATTAACTCCCCTATTGCATTAGAAATGGGAGTCAATATATCCTAGGAAGAATTAACTCCCCAGAAATCAATTTGTTCTAGAAAGAATTAACTCCCCTATTGCTTTAGAAATGGGAGTAAATATATCCAAGGAAGAATAAACTCCCCAGAAATCAATTTGTTCTTGGAAGAATTAACTCCTCTATTGCATTAGAAATGGGAGTCAATATATCCTAGGAAGAATTAACTCCCCAGAAATCAATTTGTTCTAGGAAGAATTGACTCCCCTATTGCATTAGGTATGGGAGTATATCCAGAAATATATCCTAGGAAGATTTAACTCCCCAGAAATCAATTTGTTCTAGGAAGAATTAACTCCCCTATTGCTTTAGAAATGGGAGTAAATATATCCTAGGAAGATTTAACTCCCCAGAAATCAATTTGTTCTCGGAAGAATTAACTCCCCTATTGCATTCGAAATGGGAGTCAATATATCCTAGGAAGAATTAACTCCCCAGAAATCAATTTGTTCTAGGAAGAATTAACTCCCCTATTGCATTAGAAATGGGAGTCAATATATCCTAGGAAGAATTAACTCCCCAGAAATCAATTTGTTCTAGAAAGAATTAACTCCCCTATTGCTTTAGAAATGGGAGTAAATATATCCAAGGAAGAATAAACTCCCCAGAAATCAATTTGTTCTTGGAAGAATTAACTCCTCTATTGCATTAGAAATGGGAGTCAATATATCCTAGGAAGAATTAACTCCCCAGAAATCAATTTGTTCTAGGAAGAATTGACTCCCCTATTGCATTAGGTATGGGAGTATATCCAGAAATATATCCTAGGAAGATTTAACTCCCCAGAAATCAATTTGTTCTAGGAAGAATTAACTCCCCTATTGCATTAGAAATGGGAGTAAATATATCCTAGGAAGATTTAACTCCCCAGAAATCAATTTGACCCAGGAAGAATTAACTCCCCTATTGCATCAGAAATGGGAGTAAATATATCCTAGGAAGAATTACCTCTCCAGAAATCAATTTGTTCTAGGGAGAATTAACTCCCCTATTGCATTAGAAATGGGAGTCAATATATCCAAGGAAGAATTCACTTCCCAGAAATCAATTTGTTCTAGGAAGAATTAACTCCCCTATTGCATTAGAAATGGGTGTCAATATATCCTAGGAAGAATAACCACCCCAGAAATCAATTTGTCCTAGGAAGAATTGACTCCCCTACTGCATTAGTGAATAGCAGTTGTTGTGTGATAACAATGAACATCAGTGTCGACTTTTATTCTTTATGTGTGCTTGGGAGTGGCACTGCCAGAATCGAACAGTAGTGGGGCACTGGTGTTGGTAGTTTCAGTTTAACGACGCTCTATGATAACAATGCTATGTAGTAGAAATGAAGTCTGTGCGTTTTTGAACTGTTAGGATTGGATGTTTTATTAAACAACGCAGATGGAAAATTTATTTAAAGCATCGGTAGAATAGGTTAAAAAGGTGTCGTCATAATGACGAAATCAGTTGCAACTCTTTGTCTCTGTTAGACAAAACGACATCGTTCAAAAACGACATCAATCAATCAATTTTCGACGCTTATAATCTCAATTTTCACATCTCAATTTTCACATATTGACTGCAATATTCCCGTATTTATCGTTTCTTAAGCCTATTGATTCCATCCTTCTTTTTGCGGCTCTGGGACTACTATTTCTCTCCAAATGGGATGGGGTAAGGGTGGGTGTCGAAGCTCACGTTTTCAGACTGTATCATTGAATTTTTTTAATCTCAGTTTAACTAGACTTTGTGATAATTGAGATTATAAGCGTCGAAAATTGATTGATTGATATCGTTTTGTCTAACAGAGACAAAGAGTTTTAACTGATTTCGTCATTATTCTGTGGCACTATCGCTCACCCTTGCCTTTTGAGCTTTAGTCCCTCCTGTGTAGGTCTACACATCGGGCAACGCACGTCCTCAATTCGTCTCTATCCAAAGCCAGTGTCTCAACCTCATCCCACGATATCTCCAAACATTTTAGGTCGTCTCTTATGATCTCTGGCCAGTTTTTTCTCGGTCTTCCTCTCCTCCGTCGCTCTCCATCACACCAGGACATCACCTGTTAGGCTCTTCTCTCCTCCTCCATGCGACAGACATGCCCCATCCACCTTAGTCTTCGCCTTCTGATGTTGCTTTCGATGTCTTCTTGTCCCGTTTTCTCTCATACGATCTTGTTGGTTATCTTGTCTCTTCATGATAATATGCAAGATTCTTCGCAGCCATCTGTGATGAGCCACCTCCAGTCTCTTCCTGTTTGCCACCGTCATTGGCTACGTCTCAGATCCATACAACAGTGTACTCACTACCACAGTATTGTATAGGCGGACCTTAGTCCTTAAACTACATCCATTATTCTTCCAGATATTTGTGAGCTTCTCAAATGCAGTGAATGCCTTTCCTATTCTTATCTTTATTTCTTTGTCACAGCTGCTATCCGATGACATGAGGCTGCCTAGGTAGCAGAAGGCGTCCACAGATTCCACCTCTCTTCCATCAATTGAGATCTTGACTTCTCTCCCTTGCACACCTTCAAAATGGTGTAAACAGACTCTATACAAGCGCTAACCACTTGAACGACAGTTTAATTCGCATCTTGGTATCTTCACGTATTATTTTACCAGCTGACAAACCGCAGTTGTTTACAATCGGTAAAAATAAACGAGGATAACAAGAGACAAGGGCTATATAGCACTCTATTAATGAAAACATTGTCTTCTTTCTGTGGGAGTACAAATGGATACAGCTTAGTGAGAAGATTGTAGATACGGGTGACAATTGGAGGGTAGAACGGTCTAAGGACATGAATCTCGGTACCGTCAATTTGAGGCGAGCATTAGCCGCCAACGCCATGGATTCCAAGGTGGCTCCATCGGATGGAAGGAATCGCATTGTCCTCAACCTCCTTGAGGAGGTATCTAGTCATTGGCGATCGACAGTGGATATTAAGCCCCATCATGCAGGCGATAATAGACATGACGTGGGATCGTTGTTATTTTGGCGACGATGGTCAGCGCCTCGTCAAGAAGGCCATGCCAACGTAGGACTCTCGAGTCATGGAGAAAGACGGGACATAGTGCCAGCGTGTGGGCAACATGGATGAACATCTCAGTGACTCGTTCCACACCTGAGAGAGGTGGAGGGAAGGTCAAAGCGCGGTTCTGCCTGAGGAAGGTACATGTAAGGGCCAAGAGGACGAGGAGAAGACCCTCTTCAAGTGAGCGGAGTATCGTGAGCCCATCATCAAGGACTGTGCAACATAGTTACATAACTCGCGGAGATAGAAGCGAGACATATTGATCAGGGCCAGACTACGAGTCATTAGAGAACGTAACACGTGTATCTAGAGATATGCTTCCCAGGACTACCAGTTTTACAACCCCTTTGATTTGACGCAGCGCTCGTGTATAAGCTGGTTCCCTGTGCTTAGCATGCGAGTGGCGCTTTGTGAATAAGTTTGTAGATTGCTATTACATTACGATTACGACACATGGTCGTATGCGGGGAATGGATGCAACTGAAGAAATATACCCGGCGAAGCGAGTGGAGTAACTTCGGTTGTCCAAGAACTGGATCAGCCAGTTGTAAATTCAATCTTGTAAGCACAGTAGTGAAAGTTTTGACGAATGTCGCACTTTATCGAATGCTACTGCGAAATCGAGCGAAACGATAGTAACATAAGCAAACTGAGCATGGTGTTGACATGGTGAAGAATGGCGATAAAGGCAGACGTAGTTGAGCTTGTAGGCCTATAGGGTGAAAGGCAAACTGATCAGACAGGAATTTAAGTACTGGAGATTTGTTTGAACTGTCCGAAGCCTAGGTTAAGGAGGAGAGCGACACTAATGATCCTTGTTCTCAGACAGTGTCGTTAGACTGCAATTGTCATAAACATAATGAGTGATGTTATATGCCGAGAAAAAGTTTTGTCGTTGTCGACGGCCTTTCTTGTCAAAAACTGTCGTTAAACTGGTATCGCGTCATTTGATCCCCGTAAGTTGATCCCAGTCAGTTGATCTCCCGTCTATTTTGCGCCCCTAGTCAACTGGCATCCGCGCAAAAGATTTATATTCCGTTCGTCAGTAATCGACGACACCCTTGAAACGCTGCACATTAAGGCTATAAAAACCAATTTTAGGACTGTTTGTGAAATGAACCAATAACACACAGGTTTCATTTCTATAACCTTGATGCACAGCGTTCGAATGGTGCTGTAGAAAAACTGTCAAGCAAACTCACAATTAGTGCCAGTCCAAAGCTTGGATAAAGAAAGAGGGTGGCGCTAGTGATGAATGTTGCCCAACAGTATGTGTGTAAGACCGTAAGATCTGAGATTGGTTGCAGTGTAACATTTTAGTCCTGTAACATATTCAAACAGTTCCAATTTCATGTATGTGTCCTAAAACGTGATGATACATTTGCAGGATTGTGAACTTTTTTTAAGAACTCTGCTTAGTTTTTGAGGTTGCATCCTCACATGACGTCATTTCAAAGGTGTCTAAGTGTGAGCACTGTTAAATAGTATTGCGATTGATACTGTTTTAAAGGTACCTAATTGTCTCGGCGAAATAGTTTCAGCAATTTCAATTTGACGATTATAAATACCATTTAAGATTTCACAACACAATTACATGGAAATTCAATGCGACGATTGCAAAATTATCTGTTTGAACATATATATTTGTTATTAAGTTACCGATACAAAGGTATCTAAATTGGCCTTTATATGATATTCGTTTAGTAAATAATAATGACACCTGGCTAGTTATGAATGATCTTAACGTCGACAATAGTTTGAACTTGTTTTTACATTTATTAAAGTATAGGTAACAGTGCTGGTTTAAGCTGAAATTCTAGTAAACATTTTTACAATGTTAAAGACTCTGAGAAACGATTGAACATAAATAATACCAACAAGATACAGTAGTAACAGATGATAGCATTTCATCGACACAAGATTTACAGTTAACGGCTGAGTCGACCTCGATATTCCATTCTTCACACCATATCATTGTAGCCTTGGCTCCATCGCTCCTATCAGTTTGAAATATTATATAATATAACTACGTATATGTTACAGGGTCTTGAACGACATCAGAGGTTGCCAGAACCTGTCAGGTTATCATATCATAATACATCATTAGGAAAAATAAGTCACTTTAAGCGTCTCGTCAACGCACTTAAAAACATTTAATTTACACTGTGCATAATTATTATTATTTTTGGCAAATTTTAATTATTGGACAAAGTATCGTTGTTGTTATTATAGCAGTCCTGCGTTGTTTCGTTGCTTGTTCATAGCAATGGGGCATTTCAAATTAACTGCTCAGTGTTTCTTGTGTTTTATCCAGTTCCTTTTTAGGGTTTTTCGGTCTCTGGAGATATGATCGAGGTAGATGATGTTACAACGCCATTGTGAGCAATAGTTCGGAAAATAGTTTGGGTAATATATGGTCCGATGTGACAGATTTAAAGGTGTCAAAATTTAGGCTATTGTAATTCGTTGCTCATATAAAAAAATGCGCTATTTAAATCCTCTGAATATAGGAATGGCTTAGAGCAAATCTAAATTAATAAAATTAAAAGCCCAATAAAATGAATTGATGTAACGTTTCATTAGGTTTGAATCAGCAACACTTTTCAAAACCTTCTTTCGCTCTAATTCATATTATAATCCGTTGCAGTGATCGGCAACGACATGTGCGGCTAAAAAAATCTATGAAGCCGACCTATTTTCGTCATTTAACGACATCTGGGGCAGTCGTAATAACTGTAAATTTGTATTAACTCATCTATTCAATGGGTACTTATATAGCGCCACTCCAGAAACCTATTCACGGTCTCTCCCAGACCGGTCATGACAAAAAAATAGTCGAGCGATATAATTACGGAACCCGATTTCATTGGTCAGAGGTAACAAGGGCTGATCCAACGGAAGGTTATTTCAGATGGTTGGGCCTGCAACAGAGAAAGCCCTTGTGGCTGCAGAGATCACATAGGTAAGATGAGGCATATCCTAGGACAAAAAGCGAGAGCAGAAAACAACTAATGAGAGACATCTTTCTTAGACACCTCTGAAACGGTATCTGCCAATTATATATAAGATCAATACAAGATAACTTCGCCACTTATAAATCCTCTTATGTATCAATTGCCTTGCATTGATTGTGTTAATTAGGTGCTTATACAAACATGTGATAATTAATATTGACCTCATTTGAGTGATTTCATATATATACATGCATATATGACAAATGTTAATGTAGTTGTATTAGAAAGTCAAAGTGAGCAATTTGAGATTTATGCAAAGCTGTAATTCACTGAATTACACCTTGGTATAATATGATAAACGAATGCTATAAACGTACATTATATGAAAATATTTCTATAGAAATATTTGATAGAATAAGAACATTACGAAAAAATTTCATGTTAAAAGATTCTTTAAAAGATTTGCTGATTACATAATGTACATAGAGACTGGTCATACACAATTTGTTTTATTGTGAACATTTCTTGATGCAAATATTAATGCAAATATTGTTAAATTTGCATGAAATACTATATTACATATATTATTGATGTTATTAATACCATTATTATTTATGCTGTAAAACAATGAAAACAATGAATGACAGTTTAAAATCCAGACAGTTTTGAATGGTGTCTTTCAGACGCTATGAATTTCTTTGCACTGTACTGTAAATGTTTCAAATTGTCGTCAACGGCCATAGATGTCATATGACGATGTTAAACTGTGGATTAATAATAACTCCGCCACTGGTAGTACTCGACCAGTGCCAATCCCAAGCCTGGATATAGAAGGAGGGCAACGTTAATTCTATTCTATTATATTTAAGGATTTATAAAGTGCCTCTCACAGTACACCCTAATCAGAGGCGCTCCCAGTGCGAAAAACCCCTAGAGAAAAGAAATGTCTTAATAGTCTCTGTTACCACACAGGTTCGGTAAACTGCAACAACCACGTCAGTTTTGGTCCTGCACTGAAAAGAAGAGAAATCTTACGTGAGAACTGTAAAGGAACATTATAATATTTCTGTGGGGACACAAAGACTTGCATCTTGTGGATCTTTCGACTCAATACGCTTTTGCATAGTTAACCACTGCAGTTCGTCCTACGTGATCCTGGATATATAAGCCAAATTGAAGCCAATTTATACAATAAACAGTTTTCATCCTAAATTAGCGAACAATGTATAGAATTTCAACATAGATCCATATGGTACCCATTGTGAGGTTGGCACACATTCTTTTGCGTGTCATATGAAAATATATAAAAGTCACAATTCTACAATTAGCATTCCAATTGACTTGACTTGAATTGTCTAAATAAAATATCAAATTAATATCCCGAATCTGGAAATGGTAATCTATTCTCTGTAATAACGTGGATTGGCGGCAGTTGATGCGGTTGTGATAATCAAAATATCCATCGTCAGTATCTTTAAAAAGCTTATTGGCAAAATGCCTTGTCTTAAACTTTGAAATGGTGACCAAAAATTTACAACATCGATTGCTTTAACCCTTACCTCTCCAATTATCAAACGCATTGAATTTGGCCGCTCACAGTGGCCTCAAGAAGATGATCATGTGATTCTATGACTGACATCAACGACACAGGCTGCACTGCTTAGAGAAAACAGTGACGCAAAGCATGTCTAAAAAAACCCGAAACCAATCACGAAGAAAGCACTAAAACGGATCAATAATTCGCCAAGATCGGTGGTGAAAAGATAAGTCCACCTTCCCAGCAAACGTAAGAATGTCTGGTCAGATGTTTGACACGGAAAGAGATGTGAAGAGACTTTTGGCGACTCTACTCTACACGTAAGTGGATGGTCGACGACTCGGACACCAGCGAGAGACTCCTACCCTCAACAACTGGGTGTGTAGCGGATTCCAGTTCTTGAGCGGTGAGGATTACATTGATGCAGAGGCGTAGCTAGGATATTTTGCGCCCGAGACAAACTACGGATTTGGCGCCACTATGGATCCAGCTATAAATGACATCACGCGCCTAGTAGGAGGAGATCACACATTGTGTCGATACGTGACGAGGGGAGGGGATATAAGAAATATGACATCACATCAAACAATCGCATCAAACATCAAAATTCGCAATTTGATTAAAAAAATACTCAATTAAACAAGTTCCACTTAATTAACAGCAATTATTTAAAAATAATAATTTTGATTATTGCATTTTATACACTCTGTGTCAGTTTTGGGGTTTTGGAAGTTAGGCAGCCATGTTTTAACGCACAAGCAGGATGCAATTATGCCGCAAAAATGCATCAGGCCACAGAGAGTCCCTGCACGTGGGAAACGTGAACCAATGGTCGTAGTCGCAAACGAAGTAAATTGAGAGAATGTATATAGGATAGACGAAGAAGGGCTGGATTTGAATAGATATCCATTGAACAGGATGATGAGGTCCAATCTCTTTATTTATTGCATGATAGGGTATTTTGCTTCTCCGTGGGTGAATGCAGAAGCATAAAGTTTGGGTTGTTTCAAGTTAATACCATGTAACATTTTTATAAATGTAATGATTCTACCATAGCTTTTCATTTTGTGGAATGTGTAATAATTCTACAATTTCCATTTTTCATCGTTTCACTGTACAGTTTTAAGTAGTTTTATAGTTATAATTACTGTGTCTGATAATTATAAGAAAATTGCAAATAACATTATAGAGATCTGTTTTTATCCAGAGGGGTGCAGAGCTTTGCGACTTCATATTTCAGGGGGTTAGATATTGAGACGGGGCACGACGAGAGGAAGGAGTCAAAATTCGCTACGTTATTTATGGTCGGCCACTTTTCTAATTTATTTCCCATTTTTCAAATATATCATACAGACGCATTTCTTACTTTAAGTGGTCTACTCGTCTTGAATTGTTTAAGAGGAGAGCTTGATTATGGATCTTCGGGGAGGCTGTTTCCTTCCCTTTACCCGTTGCCAATGACAACAGATATTATAATTTATATGCGCAAGCAGCTGTGTGCCACCCCAGGGGAGGGGAGGTCATTCGTATTTATGTCTGTACGCATGTATATGACTAGATATATGTGTCTGTGTCATGTCCGTGTCCTTGAATGTGGCTTTGTATGTGTACATGTCCTTGTATGTCTGGATGTATTTGTGCGTATGTCTGTATGTGTGTATGTGTGCTTATGTGTCTTTGTATGTGTCCATGTCCCTGTATGTATGGATGTATGTGTGCATGTATGCATGCATATGTCTGGATATATGTGTGCGCATGTGTCCGTGTGTCTGTCTGTGTGCGTATGCGTGGATGTGTGTATGCGTCTGTCTGTATGTGTATATGTCTGTGTATGTATGTGTCTTTGTATGTGTGCGTCTGTCTGCGTGTGTATATGTCTGTGTGTATGTATGTGTCTTTGTATGTGTGCGTCTGTCTGTGTGTGTGCATGTATGTGTCTTTGTATGTGTGCGTCTATCTGTGTGTGAGTATGTATGGGTCTTTGTATGTGTGCGTCTGTCTGTGTGTGTATGTATGTGTCTTTGTATGTGTATCTTTGTCTAGATGTACGTGTCCGTGGGCCTATGTGTCTCCGTGTGTTTGTCCGTGTGGGTATGGCTGTTGCCCGTGTGGGTATGGCTGCTTGCCCGTGTGCGTATGCCTCTTGTCCGTGTGCGTATGTCTCTTGTCCGTGTGCGTATGCCTCTTGCCCGTGTGCGTATGTCTCTTTGTACGTCCAGCAGACAGATCGATACCCCCACGTCCCTTTCTCCTTTACTTATCTAACTGTCAGTAAGAATTTGGAACAGTCCCACCTACTCAAAATGGAATGGACAATGTATGGCATGATGTGTAGCCACAACTCTAATTTAAACAGCTGTCAACAATTATTAACTCATTAAATCAGTCAATCAATCAGTCAGTCAGTCGAATAATCAGTTGGCAACAAATTCCACCAACTTAACGGTTAATTACTTGTTCTTTTGGAGGGGAAATACACATTGAAGGCGTTTCTATCATTGACTTCTGTTTCATTTAAGAATTTAATAGAAATTGCGGCAAAAGAAACAAAAAAAAAGTAGCAATGTCTAGTAAGTATGTAGATAATTTCAGACAGTTATCAATGTGAGCAGGAAGCATGCAGACTGACAACAGCAAAAAAGCCCATAATGGGTACTCCGTCCCATAGATATATGGCACTAGTGCCCATAATATGGTATATGTGCTAGTACATTCGTCCATTACACCGTAAACCACGTTAACTTCATAACAGCATACGTGCTCTGAACGACCAAACTTGCAAAACATCCAAGGGGACTAACTCGCTTACCATTACTTAACCATTTTAACTACCACTTGACCATAATATGGTAAACAATAGTGATAAAATATAGTGAAAAACCCCTGCTAAAAGTGTTTTATTCTATATTATAGAAAAAAACAATTTTATAATGGTTTTATCACTTTTATAACATAAACTGCCAATGTTGCCATTGTTTTACCGTTTGGCCATTTTCCATGGCTCAGTCTGGGTCCTCCTTCGAGGCTTCCTCGGTTGGAAAATTTAGAACCGCCACTGAGGCATTGAGAGGTTTGCGGAAATAGCGACTTTTCTATTTAGCAGTTTTAGAAGCATTTTGAAACTCTTCAGAACCTTTCAACATCGATCGAAATAATCCGCAAAAGCACTCAATAGGAACAGAAACAGCCCAGGAAAGCCATCGGTTTATATATTCGCCTCTTTTGAATCTCCTGGTCTTAGACGAATCACTCTTGAAGCGTTCAAGGTAAAACGACAAGAAAGTTTAGAGCGCTCTACCGGAGTCACTATTTTATATTTAGTATTTACAATTTTCATTTATGAGCAGGAGTGTAACAAGCGGAAAAGGAGGCAGAGGGGGCACCGCACCCCCAGTTTTGAAACTGTGGGACAAAGCCCCCCCCAGTTTTAGTGCTCAGTGCCCCCCCATGTGCCCCCCAAATCGGTTCTTTTTTATGTTTATCCAATGGATTTTTAAGAATAGTTTTGTTAAGATAATTTGTACCCCCCATTTTTCAAATTTCTGGGAGGGCAAAAAAAAGATTTCAGATTATGCTTTTCTCTTTAGTATTTCGATCAATCGCCACATAAAAGAATCAAAATCGTGAACTCCAAGCGTCTGTAGCAACACTCGAAAGCCAAGTGAAGGGCATCATTTTATTGAAGAGCGCTGATCAGAGCAACCCATACGCCGATCTTGGTTTATCTCAGCAAAATATTTAAACGTTCGCAAAGGGATTTTTTTTCATGGTGAGTTGCATCGCTTTCTTCAATTTATAACAGAATTATCGGATCATTGCCATTTCACTAAGAATATATCTATCTTTCTTCTCTTCTTTCGGTCATTGGATAAAGGAAACTGTGTGAGGCCGGTGAGAATATCCTGTTGACT
The DNA here is from genome assembly GCA_959347315.1 of Bimastos eiseni. Taxonomy (NCBI): domain Eukaryota; kingdom Metazoa; phylum Annelida; class Clitellata; order Crassiclitellata; family Lumbricidae; genus Bimastos; species Bimastos eiseni. The sequence goes on along the minus strand of OY365818.1, from coordinate 25,491,342 downwards.
CCGACAACGATAAGGCCATTTCAAAACATATTACGTTCTGTCAAAAACCACATTTAGACACCTTTATTTTGGTTGCTTGTAACGCAATATATACCGCAAATGTTTTTCTATTGATAATAGTTAAATTTCAATTCACTCGCTGTCATTTATTGTTAATGTGAATTCATATACCGCCAGTGTGAGTATTACACCAACAGAGGCGCACCCAGTGAGGCAGACCCTGACAATATATACAGTTATCTTTTAGCAGTGATAGGATGTAGTGATGTATTTGGATTCGCCAAGGACTGCCTGCTATGATATCAAAAGCAGCTACTATGTTACTCACCTCTGATTAATAGCGCGTTCTAATATAAATTTGGTCAAGAAAGACGGTATACCAGTAGTTCTTCCGAAATCAATCAATCGCTTGCTATTAGAAAATGAAAATCTCTGAGACATCTCAGAAGGAACAAAATCCCACTTCTATCTCCGATGTCGTTTGCAAATCTGAAGAAAAGAAGTTGACACTGAATGTTGATACGGTAGTTACAAGTTAGCGACAATGATTCTTAGCGTCGCCTTAGTCCCTTATCCAGGCTTACGACTGGCATTGCTAGACTGCATGCAATAACGAAGTTCAAAGGAAAGTAACCCAAAAACCGCTGAATAATTGGTGCATATATTTTGGTCAGTGTTTAATGAGATCTTGTGTTGAGGACAGTATATATTTACTCTCTCTTATTGAGATCCAGACAATGACCATACCATCCTCCAGATGTCAGCAATGTAACCTGAAACCAATTACTTCATTCTGAGCTCAGACATCTTTATATTGGTAATTTCACGCTCAGATAGAGTGGGAATTGGGCTGCAAGCAAAGCGCGTTAGTCGTAACAAATGTGTTGAAAACGCGGTAAATACATAGGGTCAGAGGTAACCAAGTTTAAGGTGTCTAATATTTGAGTGCAACAATTCCTAGCATTAATTGGAAGGCCCCCGTTGATTATGCTACCACAAAATGTTTAAATGCTTAATCTTTTTCACATTAAATTATCGTTACACCTAAACTATAGTAATTATCGACATTGGAGCGCTCCTGCGTAGCAATGTTGACGAAGCGCTATATAAATTTTTGTAGTGAAATCACCCGAGCCAATAACCAAAGCTTTTATCCAAGTTATAAAATAGAACGAGGAGAGGCGCTGATCCATATTTTGTTGCACACCTCAATACGAGATTTATCTGTGATTTTACAAACCTCAAATTAAAGCGCATATTTATATTACAAATAATCGAGAAATAGGTTCATACATGCATTTTTTCTTTCTTAGCCAAATTGCTCATCAGTGAGTAACCTGTTTACAGGTATCTAAAATGTAGCATCTAACAGACGCAAGATGTCATTGGATGGTCTCATTATTATCTGAGACAAAATAACGATTATCTCGTCTGTCTCAGGCGGTTTCCTTATTCTAGTGATCGCTTGCAGATAAAAGAGACAGAGATATAACCTAAGTGAAAATACTGTTCCTGAAACTTTTACCGAAAATTAAATATAGCAATGCAGCTAACCATGAACATTTATATTCGAACATGGAACATTTCACACAGACAGTAATTTTCTTCTAATGATCAAATGAAGGCTACAAAGACTACGATATCAAATGATCGGTTCTAGGACAATTACCCCTAGACAATTACCCTCGGACAATTACCCCCCGTACATATATTGATTCTTATTAATTATGGACCTGTTGACGCCAATCTTGGATGTATGTATGTATGTATGTATTTATGTATGTATGTATATATATGTCTGTGTATATATGAATGTATGTATTTATGTATGCATGTGCGCATGCGCGTATGTATGTAAGTATGTATGTGTGTATGTACGTATGGGGGTAATTTCCGGGGTACTTTGAACGGGGGGTGGGGTAATTGTCCGGGGGGCAATAGTCCGGGGGTAATTGTCCTGGGTAATTGTCTTGTTACCCAAACGATCAGAGCCCTATTCTCATCATAAACGCATGCGTGCGACATTTATGTTAGGTTGGGTTTTTAAACAGTTTTCGAACAATTTTCAGCCTTAAATAAACAAATCTCTAAAATTTCAAGATGAGTTCCAATAGAATTCTTGCACGCCTATTACATTAAAGGTGAAAAATATTTCATTATCCGAAGACATTTTAATAAAGCTACTAAAAGTACCTCTTTGATCAAATCTTGTAAACAGCTTATGTTAACTGACTTAAATGTGTCTGAACTGAGTTTAGCTAGCTCAGAGTCTTTGATCTTGTTGAAAAATACGAGTTATAAATGCTCATAAGCTATTAATTTAAAGGTGTCTAAGCTGAGATTAATATAACTTGCTGCAAACTTGCATCTAACGTTATTAGCCACATTACCCTCTAATATGACACTGTCATTCATTTACTGTTTGAATTTTTGCCTTGATTCGATTATTAAAATTGATTGGTTGATTGTTAGAGTCTGAAACAGATAAAATTTTCGAACATCTGACAAAATACGGGTTATAAATGCTCCTAAGCTATTAATTTAAAGGTGTCTAAGCTGAGATTAATATAACTTGCTGCAAACTTGCATCTAACGTTATTAGCCACATTACCCTCTAATATGACACTGTCATTCATTTACTGTTTGAATTTTTGCCTTGATTCGATTATTAAAATTGATTGGTTGATTGTTAGAGTCTGAAACAGATAAAATTTTCGAACATCTGACAAAATTTTCCTGTTTATTTATTCCAGCTGACAAACTGTATTATGATATCTTGCAAAAGCAGTAATATATATAGTGTCTAGCATTAGTCGAATATTACAGTACGGCCGTCGATCTGCATTAATGATTCATTTGACAGTGGTCAGATGAAGAGTTGGAAGGTTAAGTCGATTAAAAAATCAGCCACGCAAGGCGCCTTCATGTTATTCTTCCAATCAACCAGCCTTGGACTAATCTTACTGCTAGTGCTCGAGGTGTAACAAGGTTTTGAAAAGTGGGGAGCTTAATTTCTAGAATATTACGCGAAGCAAAAAATTTTTTTAGCTCCCCATTTTTTGAATTTCACCACCCCATAAATTTAAAAAATTGAGACTTTGCCCCCCAGTTTTTAAACGGGGAGGGGGGTCGGTGCCCCTTACCCCCCCCTTGTTACACCTCTGCTAGTGTTGCATATTGACATTGACCGTAAGGTCATGATTTAGTACTTAATGGGGCTATTATAACCTTCGATTTGCTGATATGTGCTCTTTAAATCCTCTGAAAACATGAATGGCCGAAGGAATTAATAAATTAATAACATAAATACTTGAAAACCGAATTGATGCAACGTTTACATTTGGTTTGAATTGAAAACAGCTTCTCAGACCTTCTTTCGCCTTAAATAAACACAAATTAGAATAATACTATCAGATCATTCGATAACCAGCGCAGATTATGCACACCTTCTCTTACGTGTGGCGTGAAATTATATAAATCACAGAATGTGCCAATCGTCATGAATAAATTAAATTGGTCCGATCGACTCAGAAGAAGAAACACACCAATGTTATTAGTGAAATTGTAAAGACTGTAAATTTCAATTACTATTATTGCGCTCGTGAATGAGCAGGTGCCCTGCAGCTGGTGCTTTAGAAGATTGACGTTTGCGAGTGCCATTCCTTCTTCAACATACTACCGAAACGATAGAAGGGTGTAGGCAGAGGAGGTGGAACTACATCCATTGAGAGATTAGCTTAACCACATTCAGCAACTGTGCTGTAGAGGTAGAGTTGTCTGTCATCTGCGTACAGCGGAGGATTTTCTGAGATGACTTAATATTGTGATTCAGAGAATGGATTGGAGAGCATTGGACCTATGTCGATTTACGGAATCTAAAGAGACGATTTAAATATGTCTTAGGTATTTGACGGAATTAATAGCAATTCCTGCAGAGCAAGTGGGTGTGCTGTGTGAACGTGAGTTCTTGGTCTTGAGTTACACCAATATCGATGACAGAAGATGAGAAAACAAATTAAGGGAGCTCTAGTGCGAGGGCTTCCATGTCAATTTTGGGTGGTTAATGTTGAGTGCCAAACCAAATGAACTGAGGTTTGGATTAAGGTGCAGGCAGTTGGAAGACATCCATTCTTTCAAGGTCTCCTTGGCCCGGCTCATTGCGCGGTCTGTGGTGGCAGCTGCAGATAAGCCTGGAGGTCGTCCGCATAGGACTGGCTCAGTACATCGCCGGCAGCCAGCAGAAGACCTAAGCCACCGTGAGAGTCAGGATGGATGCCGACAAGTGTGCTACTGACTCATCGTCATCGTCGTCGTCGTCATCATCATCATCATCGACACCATCGACAAAATCACCAATAGAAAACAAAAGGAAAAATCAATCCAGTTAAACGGTAGACACTGAATCAAAATAGGACAATGGAATGTGAGAGGGTTGAACTCGATCGGAAAATTCTCGATACTTGGAAATGAACTCGAAAGATTAAACATCTCCATATGCGGGTTATCAGAAACCAAATGGTCAGACAATGGCCACTTCAAGACGCTAGATGGACATACAGTGCTCTTCTCAGGTAAGACAAACAGGGAACACCACGGAGTAGCCATCTGGATGAACTAGAATGTTGCTTCTAGTCTAACATCCTACAATCCAGTGAGCAACAGAGTGTTGACAGCCACAGTTTTATCTAGACCAAGAAACGTGACACAGTGATACAATGCTATGCACCAACTGCAGACAAGCCAGATGAAGAAATCAATCAATTAACTATGGCAAAAACTTAAAGAGATCACTCTGAATACCGCCAAAACAACACTACTGCGACAAGCGAAAGCATTGGATCTCCAGTGACACCTTTGAATTAATAAGAAAGAAAAGAGAGGTAAACACAAAGTCTCCACAAGGGTACAATATTCTACGAAATGAGGTACAACGGATGTTACGAAGAGACAAGCAGTCGGAATTGGAGACATTATGCAACGAGCTAGAGGAGAACGAAAGGAAAGGTAACACCAGATCTGTATTCCAAATGGTGAAGAAGCTCACTAGCTCGTTCAAGCCTCGAACCACAGCCATCAATGACAACAACAACAAGAAACTTGTTGAACCGGAAAAAGTAAATCAAAGATGGAAAGAATATTGCGAAGAATTCTACAACAATGCAAAAGAGGAAGAAGAAATAAAATTCGAAATACGAGAAAAAGAACCACCGCCACTAAAAGAAGAGATAAAACGAGCCATATTGAAAGCAGCTATACGGAAGTCAACAGGCCCAGATGGCGTAGCCGCTGAGCTGTTTAGATTTGGTGGAGAAATGACTCTGACAAACTATATATATGTGGACGTATGGGAGACCGGGGATTGTCCAGAAGAATGGTCACAGTCAGTTTTTATTCCACTGCCGAAGAAAGGAAATCTACTTTACTGTGGTAATCACAGAACAATTGCCCTAGTCTCACATTGCCAGTAAGATTTTGTTACGAAGTGATACTGGAACGCATTCAGACCAAGCTGGAAACAGAAATTGCTGAAGAACAGGCTTTAGGCCAAGAAGAGGCACGCGAGATCAAATCGTGAACTTAGGATCATCTTGGATAAAGCGAGAGAAAGGAAACATCCCTTACCTCTGCTTCATTGACTTTACAAAAGCTCTTGACATGATTCAACACGATCAACTATGGATAACCATGATGGAAATGAGTTCCCCACCCACCTCATTCAGCTATTGCGAAATCTCTACAAACAACAACGAGCTACTGTCAAGACAGACGGAATTATGTCGACATGGTTTAGTATCAATAAAGGAGTCCGAAAAGGATGTAATTTATCACTAAGCCTGTTTAACATTCTGGCCGAACAGGTAATGCGAAAAGCACTACTAGGCCACCACAAGGGATTCAGGATTAAAGGAAGACTTAAAATAACATTAGTTATGCTGATGACAAGTATATTTGGTCCTATGCAACAAATTTAGAGGTGTCTAAACAATGGCGACGACGTCTGGTGGCTGTAGTTGCTCTTTAGGATGACATTAGATTTCAGATAACCAAATCCGAGTGTGAGAAAGATAACAATTACACACATCTAATACCGTTATATTATCGTTTTGATTACTTCCAACTGACAAAATCGCCCTTTGAGCGTTGAAATACTTGAATGATATTCACTGTGTTTATCGGATACTTTTCTGCTCCTATTGATTCTACTCTATTCAACCAACTTTCAATTGCTTTTGCTTCTATTGGCTCCGTTCTGCAGAAGCAACTTCGTCCCATGACTGTTTCAACCTGTGGACGTCCTTACATCCTTTCGCTGCTGAAAGACAGCCTTATATTCTCGGGGCTTGCCTCACTGTGTGCGCCTCTTTTGGTGTAGTTCTATGATTGGTTATATATAGATGTACAGACACAATAATTGACTTAGCGCTCGTGAATACGGTGGAGCTCTGCTCTTGGAATTTGAGCGGCGGTTTAAAAGTCTGGAGATTACAATTAGGATTGCGGCAACTATAGACTATAGATCTTATGGTTGGTTAGTTGAAGTTTAACGACACTGTGTGATAACAAAGACCATTAGCGTCACCCTCCTCCTTTTCCAAGCTTGGGACTGGCACAGCTGGATTTGCATGCAGTTACGTATTTAATTTCTTGACATATTTATGTGGAATGCGCTTTTAATCAAAGGTGTGTATAATGACAAATACAGTTCATGTGTTTCAAGTTTACGATTATGATTCTTTCATTTTGCTATCAATCGAAATACTAATGAAACAATTAGTATAATCAATTATCTTGTTCATAAATATGCATTCACAAATCCTCAGATTGAACCAAGAATGCTACTCTAAACGATGGGTTTAAACTGAGATTAACTTAGTTCGTTTCAGAAGTGACTCATATGAGACTAGTAAGCGACAGATTCATAAATACGGTACACATGTATGTAGGGTCAGAAGTAAACGATTTAAAGGTGTGCTAACAGAGCTTATTATGATTAATTTATATTATAGCGTTGAAGTATTGTTAACGACGATAGTGAAGAATATAAAAAAATAAAACATCTAGTTCCAGAAAACGATTTAACAGTCCATGCTTATTATGTCTTTCGTAGTTTGATATTCAGTTTGTGTAGAGGATTATTATTTAGTATTTAAACGTCCTAATCTTAAATTTAATATGCACGAAAATTAACTGATTGCCAATTGATCCCCAACACAGCAGCTGTTTTTGCACACCTTCTCTTATATATAATTCAAAAAATATAATACTAACTCAGAATACGCTACCCAATAAAACTTGTCGCAAATTTCTGTAGATTTCAGCGTTTAATTAGGCCAACTCGAATATTGTAAAGAGGAAGAAATTATTCAATGTGGCCATCTGTTCATGTGTGGGGCAGCGGTTTGTACGCTTTGGACTGAACCAGGTGTTTGTGGATGCCCAGTGGCTAGCCACACAGAAGGGCTTATGTTGAGTTGTGTACATGAAATATAATCGAGAAATGCAATTCTGATAATGTGATTGAGTGCAATGGTAGCAATTGGATGCATAAAGAGTTTAACGGCAGCTTATGACAACAGAGGTCGTTGTGGTAGACAGAAATTATGCTTGGCACATTACAGCACCTGTGACTTGGCTATTAGCAGTAGCAAATGAACTAAAATTCTTGAAATATAGGTTATGAAGCAACATATTTCAAGGTGTTTCAAAGACGTGGAATGTCGGATTTATAATTATTGGAGCAAGAGAAGATGTTCTGGGAAACCTAGTCGTTAATTAAGCTACGACATTTCAGAGGCTAGGGTTAGACCCACCAGAATGGTGAGGCATATAACAATTTAGCAATGGTAGGTGCCTTGGTTATGTAACAAATGGAAGAGGAAGAAAAACCACGGGTTTTGATTATTTGTAGCATTAAAGAGATGGTCTACGTGGACTGTGCTTCTAAAGCTATCTTGAAGGAAACTCCAAACATGTTTTTTCTGGCATTAACTTGTGTGGTCTGAAAGCTGATTGGTGTCGATGGCGAAACAATATCATATTTTTAGATTTTGAACTACTTGTGGTTATAATGTTTTCTTTTAATTTTCGTTTACTTCTAAAATTGACAAGAACTCAGTATGATTGCAAGGTTAGATTTTATCTTGGATCTCATGAGTGGAGAATTTGTCAAAAAGGAAGAGTGTTTAACCGAGTCAAAATTGAAGAAGTCAAGCGAGATTATTGAGACAGTTTGGAAAAGGAGAATGGTGGCGCTAATGTTCTTTGCTATCACACTGGAACTACCACTACCATAACTTCTCATAAACAGTCGTGCTACCCTGCTTTGAAACAATCTTGTGACGACCCACTGATAAACCGGAAATTAATTTTTAAAATCTGTCAAAAATTGACTTGTCGGTTGCGACAAAGATTTGACCTCGATATGCTACTAATTGTAGCCTGGCTGCAGATAGATCTCTACATAGTCCAGCAGTGCCAGTCCCAAGCCGAGATAAAGGAGGAGGACGATGCTAATGATTTATGTTATCAAATAGTGTCGTTAAACTTCAATTAACTTAATCTCAATACCCTTTGACTAAGGTCTCAGGCAGTCTCTATTTCCAATGATGAAAGAATTGGACAATGATTTTTTTGGGACAATTTAATTATCGAACGAGCGTGCGCTTTATATTACATCCAAAGCAACTGATTTAAAGGTATCTAAAATGTAGTGTCTGACAGACAGACGTCAAATGTAATTAAGCGGTATAAATTATAAACGCAAACAAAATAAGCATTTCTTAAACTCTCCCATTTTTCTTTTTATAGTGATCGGCTGAATAGAATAAAGACAAAGATGCTATTAGTGAAATTCTATATACAACCATCACAACCTTATCATAGGTAGTTTTAGCCGTGGTAGGAATCATGCTGCATAAAATGACGTAATCGCAATTATTCTAGGTGAAGTATCCCGTACGTTTGCGATATATCACGTGACGTTCTTTTCTGTCCCTGTCAGCGTTTGAACTGGTTGGGATGGATCCACGGTTTAACGACCGCTTTTGACAACAATGGCCGTTGCAGTCGACAGAAATTTGCAAAAAACCAAGGCATCCGATGTATTTTGCTGGAACACTTAGTATACCCCGCAGAGCCAATTTTTTGGTACCTAATATGGTATAGTATGTTTATTGAATGATGTCATCGTCTTGTGAATATTTCAATAAAATACTTACGCTCCCGCTCGTACCTAACCACCTTCCTCTAGAGCACAACGCATAAACTTCGCGAATATTGCTGACGTTCAGTAAGTATGTTCAATTTGTATGATTTTCAACAGATCTTGATTTAATTATACTGTTTAAACGCACTTTTCACTAGCGTGCATTCTATTTTGAAGTTCATGCTATGGCTAAATGTCAAGGATTGCCTTCTTTGACAATTGTCAGGGCCGAAGACTGCCATCATGCTGTCGAGGGTACACTTTTTATCTCTTCATCTTAGTTCGTAGCACTGCAAGCTCTCGGATTGGTTTGCACTTTGAGAGGCGCTATATAAACTTATGGATACAATTAAAATGGTAGTCATTGTCGAATATTTAACTTCATGCGGCCAAGCTACACTTTTGGCTACATCATACATTTCACAGCTTAATTCAGTATTCGTTAATTAGAATTTTGAATTGATAGGCCATAATTATTATTGCGTGACAATAATCTCTTCACTCAGCAAAAAAGGGTAATCTACTTATTGTTGTTTTAAGGCTTCCAAAACGCACCACGAAAGCAGTGCATTGGTTGACCTCTCGTTCTGGAACAGGCTTCCTTTCAATCCACGACATGAACTTCTTCTAATATCTATATCTTCTAATATCTAATATCTGTTTATCTATTCACTCTGCAACAAACGATAAGCTGCCTGCTGTTATTCTACGTCTTCCACAACGCAGCACGAAATGTTCCGGAACACGCTTCCATTCGATTTTCGACATGATCTTCTTATCTCCATTTTGCAGGTGATTCGATCGTTGCCCGGAGTAGTTGCTGTCAGGTAAGGATTGTCCTTACCTGACAACAACTACTCCGGGCAACTACTCCTCGGTGTTTCTATGAAGAGTCGCTGTATAAATAAGTACTTACAATTACAGTTACAACATCCTTAAGCTTGATGAAAGCAGCCAGAAATTTAGATGGTGAAGCGATACATTAAACACGTGACCTAAAGAGATCGACCAATTATTGATTCACTAACCACAGTAATTGATTTCACAGAGTGCCAATCGAATCTGTGGCTGAAGATGCAACGGTGGTGGCGACGATACAGGAAGGTTGAGACCAGGCAGAGAGTCCGACGATGTTCCTGCAGTAGTTTCGACTGTCTCTGGTGTTAACCTCTGGCAGTTGAGGCCCGTATCCGCTGCCTTCATCTGCCCACATCAGACAAGACTCACCCGAAGCAGAGCGATTCATCGTCCCAAGGTAACCGCTGCCCATCGGATTCAGACGACATTCACGCTCAGCATCTGTCAGTGGATCAAAATGTCTCTCTTTGCATCATTTTAAACCAAATATACCCATACATTTTAAAACTCGCTGAAAACAAAAACAAATTGCAATAATTATACCATTTCCTATTTTAGTTTATTAAAACGTTTCTACGTTTCTACTTTAGGCATTAACTCTTGCTAAGCTTCAGCTGGAAGCTTTTTCTAGCAACGATACAACATCAACCGCCAAAATGACATAGAACAACAACTTCCCTAAGTATAAGCAGTCTACTATTGAGACCATTTAAAGGGTCTGGCTGGATATCGGTTAGAATTAACTGCGGCCTAATTAAAAATAGCTGAGGCTGAGAGGACTTAACAGGTGATCAGTATATGTCATTAATTTAAGCAAACATAACCTGAAACTCTTAAAATTTATTCAAAAACGAAAAAGTAACAATATATATCTTTCCTGCTTCAGGTTTAGCGCTCATTAAGCTTCAGCTAGAAACTTGTTCTGGCAATGATGCGACTTAGAATCTATCTACACTAAAACAGGCATTTGAATATGGGGAGAGGCGTAACGGAGAACACACGGCGGCGTAGGCTTAGAGCTGAGGAGCTGGGTTCGAAACCCATATCCCCAGTCAGAGTGACTATTCCTTCTTTCGCTAGGCTGCGAAGGAGTTTGTTTAAAACGAAATGTATAACGTAATGGGCGCCTTGCATGGATACGGGCAGTTAAATTCGACTGCTGTAGTAACTTGTCATCATTCATTCGTACTGTTCTTTCAATCATACTGTGGTTTGTCAGTTTGAAATTAAACGAAAATTATAGAAAACATAGAGACAATTTAGAGGGTTTGGCTGAGTCGTTGTTACAATCACCTTGTGCTGTAATAAGTAAAGTATAGGCTGAATAGACTTAACATGGTCGTTACCGAATTTCTCGCATTGTTGCACTATGATGTCATCGATAGCCAATCCGGTGTAGCCAACGCTTCCCCTCCTTCCCTCAATGACGACCTGAAAGACTCCGCTGGGCAACTGAGCGAATAATCGATTCCATCCTGCGACTGGTTGTCCAGAGGTTCTTACGACGGTCTTTTCCAACTTCTCTTCAGAGACCACGATGACTGAGAGGACAGACACATCAACGGACGAGCTATCCATCCAGTAGAAGAGTTCAACGCACTGACCAGTTGTGTTCATGTAAGGCGACTGAAGGCGAGCAAAGTAACTGAGACGTTGGTCGCTCGTCAACATCATCTGAAAATGACCGCTTCCTGAAACAATACACAGGCGCACGTCAGCATCACCCATTTGTTTAACACTTTACAGCTGCACTGTTTTTGCATTTTAAAACTGATTTCATCGGTTTTATTTTGGGGCAACGATGGTCATTGAAAATAGAAACGGTAAAAAGATTTCTTCGCGAGAGGATGCATTTTAAAAATCGCTTAATTTAATTAAGTCAGGTATTTGAACTCATGTTACCCATCTGGAACTAAACACCAACGATCTGTTTATTTGAATGAAATGCTAAGACAAAGTGCCTAGTATGACATTATTAAGTACTGCAGCGTTGCATGCATCCTGTAATATTTTCTAAATCGAAATATCGACCATTCATCGATACATTAATGTAATGTAATGCAATGGAGCACATTATATAGCGCCACTCAATATCAGATTTGCTCTTGACTCAACACAAGGCTAAGCAGAGAAGAGAAAAGTCTTAAGGAGCCTTCGGAAGGCAGCAAGGGGAGAAAGCAGCTCTCTCGAAGAGGAAGTGGGAAGCAGTTCCAGCAGTTGGGACCCATCACGTAGACGAAACTCCTGGATTGGGCCATTATAGCCAACCGCATGCGGTGTAACCACCAGCAGTCCGCGGGCAGAGGATCGACGGGAAGCCCGATGCGTAATGGAAGAGACCCTAGAGCAAAGGGCCAGAAGGTAGTGGGGGAAATACCCAAGGAAACAGTTGCACATCAGCGCAAGGGTCTTGAAGCGAATGCGTTGACGAGGTGGGAGCCAGTGAAGAGATTCATGAATGAAGAATGATGTGACCAAATTTTGAAAGTTTACCGATAAGTCGGCAAGCAGCATTAAGTATGGACTGGAGCTTCGAAATGTTATGACAGGAGAGAACAAAGAAGGCAGTGTAGCCAAAGCCTACGGATGTTGAAAGTGTTGTCGACGTTTATCGTTGTCAACATTGAGGGTTGCGCCATCATCCACGCCTCATTGGCGGTCGTATCGTTTGCCAAAGGACAAAGATCGTCTTCGAAATTGCAGATGAATCCAGATAGTTCTAGAAAGCCAAACAGAGGAAAACTATGAACTCTTCTCTGACTTTTACGGTTGAGAAAATTCTGTTTGAACTACACGAGATCAAAGTGTGCCTCAAATATTGACAGGATCTTAATTTTCATTGAGTGACCAATTATATTAATAATATTTTCAATCAAAAGAAACCCTGTTCTAGCATGATCTTAACGCCACGAGCACGTCATTTTTGGGACATGATATTTCTTCATAACTTTTACAAAATATAAATAATTCAAACTGCAACAAGAAGTCAGACTGGATGATCCGAAGTAAAAAATCTCTTTTAAATGAACCATTATTACGAAACTTGCTTTTCTGAAGTAAAGCATAACGCGATGATAGATAACGCACGCATATCGGGTAAATGATAAGAAAGAGAAAATAAATGAGATTTCCTCACTGATGCAACGTTTTCGTCTATGGAATTCGTTTCTTTTGGTGTCTGCTGAACAATTCACGACAGCAGCATTAGCCGTGTCGGATCCAGTGGAGCGTGGCAGATATTCTCCCGTGTAGGCGCTGATGATGCAAGTGCGATTGATTCAGTTGAATAGGAAAGAGCTGCATTGAGTATCGTAGATATTTGAACAGAGAGTCCGACAGACAGACCGCGTCGCCTCTCCAACAAGAATGTTGCTCAGAGAAAAGAATTCCGGAATAACGCAGATCCCAGAGTAGAGAAAGTATTCGTCACAGTTAACTATCGACAGAATAAAAGATGAAGTAATAGTTTTTTTAAACCAATTAATAAGAAATCTGCAGCTTTCAATCTATTTTTTTCATCCAATACAACATGCTATCATACTCCATTACCCAGAATTTCGTCTCAGCATAAACTCTTCTCGTGTTCACTGAGAAGAGGTGTATGTAGGCGTTGTAGCCTGCTGGACTTTCAATTGGGTGGTGGGGTGCACACCCAAAGGGTAGAAATTTTATTTCAGATTACTGCTACATCTGGACTCCTAGCGAACTCAAATGCAATGTCGGTGGAAAGACGAGACTGCGAGGAAAAGGACTTCCAGTCGCCCTCGTGTGCGACGTGCAAGAAAATGGAGTCTTTAGCGCTACACATAGCGATGGCTGCCTACGGCAACCTACAGCGACTGTTCTACTTCTTTATTTCAAGATTATTATATTCATTAGTGATCTTCTATTCTTCCTCGCTTACAATTAAGCCTAATACGCAGAACAGCAGCATAATTATAAATTATATACCTTTAGACCTTGGTTTTATTCTTGGTTTCTCAACGGTCAGTCTTAATGATCTCATCTCGCGTCACTTCACATGATTTGGAGTGATAAATAATAACATAATACATGATCTATTCATGGAATAATAAAATTCACCTAAGAGAGTGTGTGTGTGTGTGTGGGTGTGCGTGTGTGTGCGTGTGTGTGTATGCGTGTGCGTGTGTGTGCGTGTGTGTTTCTAATATGAATCTTCTTACCAGTGTCATTCGTTTGCAATGGCTTGCGACTGTATTGGGACATCATCAGGTCATACAGACCATTTTCATGCAAAGCCGTCAGTCTGAACACAATGGCATAAGATCATTTCACTTTTTCTTATTAATAATTAGCATATAATGATTCTTGTTCTTCCTATTCCCACGAGTGAATAAATAACGCAGAAGAATCGAAACAGTGGACGATACTATAAGAATGATGATGTTAAGTGGGAGTAGCAGTTTAAAGATAACGTAAAGGATAAGGATTGGAACAACCCTCCGGAGTACAGGGTAGCAATAAGGTAGTCGAAGATAAAGAGTGTGTATACGAGGCTAAAATGGCAAAATATAAACGGCTTATATATATACATAAATATATATTGTGATAATTGCTGACGTCACCGCTACCTTTGTCGACTTCTTCATCACAGCCAGACTATAGATTACTGTTGCTCACTCTATGTAGTCCTTTAAGCTGGGTTTTTGCGGTGCCTGGACCGGTCATGCGTTCCACCACTTCCTGTCGGGCGCATTATATGTTGCCATATATGCGGCAATATGCTGGATGTTCTCCACTGGCTTCCCTCCAGCAGCTACTAGCTAGTGCCTTATCATGGTTTTGGTCGGGTGGTCCTTGCTGGGTCTCGCCCGTCTATCTTAGCGATCTCTGCAACTCTACTTTGAGTGCTCCATTTAGCCGCTATACTAAGCGATGCCTACTCATTGTCCCATTTGTCCATAATGCTAAACGAAATCGTGCTTTCTCGTTGGTTGACCCTCGCTCTGGAACACGCTTTCGTTGGCGTTGAGCATGTCACACAGGTTTCACTCAGACCCGTTTCATGCTCTCATTAGAACTGTTATTTTCAGCCGCTTCGGGAATGCTCCTGAGTAGTAGCCTTTCAGGGTCGCTATATAAATCTTCGTAATGAATGAATGCCAGTCGCAGATATAAAATTCTTAAATGAGTCGTCTTTAAAAATGTGAACCGGTTTTCTTACGCATTGTGACGTACACTCTAACTGAAATAGCTAAACGAGCCAAAGACTTTACTTTACCTGAATGGATTCTGGTTGCAGATGGTAACCGTGGGAAACTGTACTGAGTCGTTGTAGAGAAAATCAATATTAACGTTCTTCTGATAAGAGCTCATCAAGTTAACTTTGGTAGCGATCAGATAAATGAAGAGACCGAACGAAATGAGAAGTAATGCGATCCAAATCAACCTCAAAAATCATCATCGTCAATTAAGAAAACGATTATGTTGAGTTAAGACTACGTAACATTTGGATTGATCAGTTTACTTTAGATGCCTGCTTTTCAGGTGCACATGGAAACTAATTAAATATTAGTCCTACTTACTTTATTAAAGCATTAAGTTGCTCAGAGGTTTTACTTTTTGACTGAGGAAGAAACCCCATCCTTTACACATTGGACACCAACCACCGGTTGTAGGCTGACGATTTAGAAATAACCTTTTACCAGCATATCAAAATCATCCTCGATCTCAGAGCCGCGTCGTTTGATCTGCATCGCCTTTGTCACCCCAGCAGCTGAAGCAAGTACCAACATCGAAAGAAAACCACACATTTTCGAAACCTCTTTTAATTGCATTTAATTGATCCTAAACTCCAGACCACGACTTTTATTCATACTCTACGCTATGCGATTAACTTGACCCCTCGTCAAGCGAAGCTTATTTTCACCCTGAAGCTGTTCATCGACAAGTCAGCGTCAAAGTCTACCTTGATCTGTTTATCTTGTACCGCGGTTTTCAATCGCTCCGATTGCCTGCGAACATCCAAGACAAAGATTGGAAATAAGTCAACGAAATCGAGTGACGTCACTTGACACGAGGATTCACGAGAATCAATTCCGCACAACTCCTCCTTCAAGTCACGCAAAACCTTGTAAGGCGAGATGTTCTCAGAGCGATGACATAGAGGCTCAAATCAACAATGGGATGGCGATCGCTGTTAAGAATAGCGTATAGGTTTATATTGCGAACCCGCTCATAATTGAAGCGCGCCGGGTTCTGGACTTGAAGCGTCGACTTTTCAGTCTGAAAGGCTACCAGTATCCAGCGTGGCTCTTCTGTACCGATTTAACGCTCAGTCACCACGAGAAGTGAGAAGGTCTGAACATCTGCTGGCAGAAGAACACTACCGCAGCAGCCGCTGAAGCAAATCTTGAATTTGAAGCACGCGTCATATGATCATCGCTAAGACTAATCCGGTTGGTACACTTTCGTTCGTCATCCCCCTCAGACACCTATTCGGTTCTGCGATGAATACCACAAAGTCGTTTATGGAATTAGGCAGTCTCTACTGCTGAGCCAGTAGACGGATGCAGACGCGATCTTTAAGGATAACAATTCGCCCGCCGGTCAATTACACCGTCTAGGCTGTCCTGGTTCAGGCCACACGTGATTCCAGCTCTGGAGTACAAGAGCATGCCCATGAAAGAGATCGAGTCCAAGATCAAGGTGCCTGTAGAATTCCGCGCCGGCACCGCGGGCAGCTATTAGTTGTAAGCGCATACGAAAGAAATGGAGAGAGTATTAATTGAATAGAGGGCTGAATCTGAATGGAATATCTATTGAGCAAGATGATGAAATCCAAGCACTCGCTATTTTATTCCACAAAGGAGCATCTCGCTTGAGCGCGGGAGAAGTTTGGAGTGTTTCAAGTAATTGTTATTAAACACATTTTAGAAAAATGCAATGATTCTACCAGAACTTTTCATCTAGTGTTATGCATAATTAGCTTAGCAATTCTACTTTCTCAAATTTTTTTTGTTTTATAATATAGTTTTATCGTAAAACCTTTAGATATTTTTACGTTGAATTACATTATTTATAATTTGGAGAAAATTTGCATATAACATTCTGGATATCTGGTTTTTGGGCAGAGGTCAGAGCTTTGTGACGTCATATTTTAGGTGGCCATGGCATCTGTGACGACGTATGACGAATAGTGGGTAGGGTCAAACATAAGAAATTGCGTGACGTCATTTACATACGGCCCCTTCTTTACCAGTAGTTGATGTGGGATGTAGTGAAATCTTAACGTGACTTACTTTCTGGACCGAAACTTTGACGGCTCGGCCAGGAATTTGAGTCCGTGGACCGTTGTACCTACGGCGAATTCCGACAACAGAAACAGCCACGAACGACTGGATCTCTCTTCCACATTAAGAGCCACTGCACCTAAACAATCAATGGTCTATACTTCCCAAACAATATCGTAACCAATTTACATGGCTAAGTAACTTATTGCAACGTGAACTTCGTTATTGCTCTCTGAGAACCGGTGGTTGTTAACGTCTGTTGATTGACAAACGCAACACCATCACCATGTCTTTGCTCGTTTCATTAGACAAACTGTTTTCAGGGATTTAACTTTAACTCTTGAGCTGCAACATTGTGTATGTAAATAGCTGCGTTCTGTAAGCAAAATTTTCTAAAATAAAATGGAAATACATACGTACGTACGTACGTATGTACGTACGTACCTACATATATACCTACATACATACATACATACATACAAACATACATACATACATACATACTCACATGCGTACATACATACATACATACATACATGTAAAAGTGATAAAGAAACTGAAAATAAAGAAGTTACCTTTTTGTTATGTAAAACTTTTAATTTTTCTAGTAAACTGAGTCTTAATCCTAAACGTTTTATTATTGATTATAACTATCGTATCTGTGTTTACCATTCTGCTTCTTGGTCGTCTGTTGTTCGAACGCGCATTCCATCTGTAAAATGCCGTCACTCATGTTTCTGTTCTTTGCCTCCTTCTAAACGAATTCTAGAAATTATGTACCAAACAAACAGAACATAGCAACACAGAACACGAATGTGCAATGTCCGAAGATATAACAGGAGACAGAGGAAGAATTTTGGGAAAGAAACGAAATGGCAGAACGTTTGAATCTAACGTCTTCTTTGACATCGTTGTCGTAATACTCTTGTGACCAGTTAAGTAAAATCGCAATGAATTGCAAAGTGCGAGATAAAAAACACAAAGTGCGTCTGAGAGTAGAAAAACAACTTTTGCGCCACGGCGACATATTTTGAACTGTGTTTCCACCTACGGAATAAAACCACGAGAGTTGGGCTGCTCCAGCAAATTAGGGCCTAAGTTACTGTCCCTTTGAATCAATATCTAATAGCTAGGCGACTAAACATTCAATGAACCCCGTTGTGGGTAGATCCCTTTCATAATGAGACCCTGTTTCATTGCTCATAGGCTTACACATTATTATTTATGTCGAGCAATGAGTTATTCTCAAAGCCATTGACTTTGATATCGACATGAACAATATATATATGGCGTCGATGTTGACGTCATTGTTTTGCGACAACATAGCGCTATACAAATTGTCACCTCTACTTAAGATTTAAGTCTAGGAGGGAACTATACATATATATATATATATATATATATAATGTGTAGTCTAACACAGAAACGTTACATGTACTTACGATATGATACTCAGTTCGCTAAATCCTAATCTAATGTACGAGAACGTCCGTTTGAATTTGATCTAGTTGAAAGTCACAGTGTCTGACCAAGCAACCAAATTCTCTACTAGTCAGTCTGCCACGAACCACTGACTGACATAAATTTATATAGCGACGCATCCGTAACAAGGACGAAAAAGACGGTGTCTCAGCTTATATGCGTAGGCTATTACTCTACACAGTTAGAGAAGTAATGACCAATCAGTGAGCAGGCTGCAACGATAAGCCAGCGACTGACCAATCATGAAGTGTCCATCAATGTGGACTGACTGCTAATCTCGATACACCAGAGCACTAGAAAGTGATTGACAATAGGCCAACCTATTCTATCTGTCTTAGCGAATGTTCCAAATAAGTTGAATCTACAATGAATTCTAAACTATATTGTTCAAGCACACATGCTGTAAAGTAATGTTCAGAGTCTACTGGATTACAGCTCTGCTCATTATTTCCTGATGCCAGCCATACATTCAATCGTGCGATAATCCCATTAGCAGTAGTATGTAATAGGTTTGTTCTGGGCCACCTTTGGAATGTCAGGATTGCGGTCACTCCAGACAGTCTAGCGCCGTGTACGGCGTAGGGGAAGGCGTAGGATGACGTAGGAATGTCACGCCCAAGTGGGCGTGGCCTAGGCGACGACTGGTGGCCTTCATAATGCTTGTCAATCTTCTATTCTATTTTCATTAGCATTAATTATTATAAATAGCGTGAGAGCTAGCACGTCGTTCCTGGCTGTGTAATAGTGGCCTCCCTATCTCCTCTCCTATACTCTCACGCCATCAAGGGGCACAGGGTGAAAGCTGGGACAGGTAGCTGCAATTCCTGTCATTTACAATGCCTGAAATTAACTGTTATTCGAAAGAACAACGGAGTGCATGTATTATAATTCCAACGCTGACCCCTTCTCAATTAATGTAAAGGGTAAGTTCGACGCCGGCCGGGCCGGGAAGGAAGCCAAGCACGCTCTACACCCGTAGCCGAGTACTGGAGAGCATCCACTTCGATGGTCCGAGGCCGCTGGTGTTGGGACCGCCTGAAAAAGCAGATGAACTAACTCTGATGCCGAAGCTGCAGGAGGGCGTCAGAGATCTGCTCCGGGACCAAGCGTCTCAGATGAAGCCTGACAAGTTCCACAGGACTGGGTCGCTCGAATCATTCTTGGCCCAATTCGAGGTGTATGCCAGACACAACCGATGGACCGCTGTGGACCGAGTGGACAATCTACGCAGGGTTCTGGAGAAGGCTGCTGTGGGACTTTGCGGCTCGGCCGGACGTGACCTACGAAGAGCTTGTCGAGAGGTTGTGCTAGCGGTACGGGATGGAAGGCCAAGCCGAAACCTTTCGTGCCAAACTCTACTACCGACGACATCGATGCATTTCAACAGTTTTACAGTTATTGACTCGAAACCTTCGCCGTGGCTCGGGATACTTGTCACCTGGGAGTAGAGGGGTTCCTGAACTCTGCAGCTACCATCTTCCTGGTCTCCAGGGCCAAAAACCTACGGCGCACCTCTCATACACCTATACAACACAGATCATTTGACAGTCGGTCACGTGTACTTTGTACGCATTAGTGTGGTTTTCAAGTGCCTCGGCTTGACTCCCCGCATTTCGATCTGGCACCGAAAAGAAACAAAAGGATTGGCTATAATTGCGGGCTTGATTTGGTATAATGCGGATGAATAAGCCGGTCTCAATGACATGGCTTTTGTGGGCGCTGAGAAATTTTCGAGGATTTACATTAGGCCTGCATTCATTAGAAACATTATACCAACAAGGTGTGTAAGTCATTTCACGAAGTGCTATAATACTGTTACAGGGTAGAGGTGTATTCAGAGTATACACAATGTATATAAACACTGCTTATTTGCACGTTTATCTAGATTCTGGTTGTGTCTGTCTCCCAGTTTATGCATTTACACACTTTTACAGCTATTCACTCGACACCTTCATCGTTCGCTCGGGGAACACCTCGGACACACAGCAGAGGGGTTGGTGAACCCAACCGCCGCCTTCTTCCTCCTCTCTAGAGCCAAAAACCTGTATTTACCCGGGCGAACGCCGTGTGCCCCAGCCAGCTCTCAAAAATAGACCTAGCCTCCCTTAACTTGAAATACCTACTTTTCACCCTTTCAACTTCGGTCAGAGATTTGGGAGTTATCCTTGACCAAGAGCTGACATTTACACGCCATATAAACCTCCTCTGCCGCAGTTGTTATTATAAGCTTCAACAGCTGAAGGTAATTTCCCGTTCTTTGACTCCTAGCACAGCATCAACGCTTGTCCACGCTTTGTTGCAGCAAGGCTTGATTACTGCAGCGCCTTATATGATGGACTTCCGGCTTGCCAGATCTGGGCCCTAAGTAGGGTTCTACGCACTGCTGCTCACCTTATATATATATATATTATAATTATAATAGTATATTATAATATATATATAATATATATATATATATACCAGGTGAGCAGCAGTGCGTAGAACCCTACCTTTCTATATATATATATATATATATATATATATATAACCATACTGTGAACTCAACCTCACTTCTGACAATCGTTGGCATACAGCCTATGTAGGCCTACTTCATATTTGGGAAATCTGATTACCGTAGCTCCTGTAAAATTCCTGATAAGATAACTTGTGATTTAAAAAACCCAACTATTACTTTGTCATTACCTACTTCATTTACCGATATTGGTCAGCTACCTTGATTATGCAATCCCTATTAATTTATAATTTACATTTACTCGCTTAATGTTAGCATATTCGTTAGTTAAGATTAGTTAATCTTTGCTCCTCCATGTTATTTTCAAGCACTCTACTCACATTTTGACCTCTATGCCCAACTACTTTGTACCTAATTTATTGGTCGCCCTAACCTGCGGAACCCTCCGTCATTAATTGGGTCTCCAGTGTAATCATAAATTTTGCTTGTTATCCCGATCTCATGTAACTTGTTACTTTGGTTTGCCGAATAAACTTGAATTTAATTGAATCTTATTATGTATACAAAAGTGGTGATAGTATTTGGTTACGAGACGAAGGGAGGTCGATCCGTCTACTGGACTTACACAGAGGCATACGCACACGGACAAACAGCCATACGCACACGGACAAACACACGGACACGTATATCTAGGCATAAGCACACATACAAAGACACATACGCACACGTCATACATACATACAATGACACGCACACGTACAATTGGCGAAATGTATACGATACAGTCATTCGACAGACATCTGGCATGGACCTAGACCAAGCGTTTAAGTCGGCGACTGCATCAAAGGACGACGTTCACGGGAATATTTGTCGACGGCCGTAAAATTAACGAAAGTCAATAAAGCCAACATCTGTTACAACTGACGACCCATTTCTCATCTCAAGCGTAAATATAATATCGGCGACGCGCTCGAGCAATTTTCTAACCCCTATACATTAAAGAATGACGGAAACGTTTCAATAAATTTCATTGGCGAACGTCTTACACACGTAATTCTGAACCAAATAATCGTTAAGTCCAGTATCCGAAGTAAGAGTATTAGTAATTGCGGTAAGATTTTTATTTTCTGCATCTATGCAAACAGTAGAAAATGCAATAGTGTTCGCAGAAACGACTAACGAAACTTTGTAAATGTGTATCGTTAAAAATTCAATGTCCGCAATGTCTGTTAATAAAATCTTTAAAGGAGTCTTCTGGTGGTCTGCCGAACGAGTCGAAATATTCTCCGTACGAAGAATTTTGCACGTACAAAACGATCCAATGTTGTCCGGCTTCGTAGTGAGGATCGGTGCTGCGGATGATTAGAGCCGGTCCTGGTATAGATTTCAGTAGACGATCGCGCGCGAATACTCCGGCAAACACCGATGCTCATTTCGCAATGAGTCGAAGTAACGTTTTAATTCTGGATCCGTCCATTTTCTATTTTTGTAATCGAATACTACGTTCCTGGATCTGTCAGTCTCCAAGATATTTTCAAACTCGGCGAAGGCTCTGACGTTTATCGTATTGGCTAAAGCTTGAGAAAATTTCATATCCAGTCGAACGTTTCCGTCTTTAATCAACTTGAAATGATCGCTCTCGCAAAGGTCCAGATCGAAGGCATAGAGAGCGTATCCGCCAGAAAAATCTTCTCTGCTAATTTCGTTTCTTTCGTCTCGCATGCACTTTCCGGTTCCCATGAATGGCGTGGCGTAAACGTTAATAAACTGATTATTGGCAAAGTTGACTTTGAGGGGTTTCAAGGATTGATGCTGACCATCCAGGTATACTTTTAGCTGAGTCAGATTCATGTGCTTAAAGTTGAATAGATGCTTCTCGTAGTTTCCGTTAAACGCGTCATTGTCCACGCATCCGATGACTATTCTGGTAGGCAAATGTCCGGAGAAAAGACTTTCTTGAGTAGCGTCCAAATTTCCGGCTGGCACGGTAAATATTTCACATACGGCTCCTCGAATCGGAAATCTCACGTTCCGTCTTTCCAAAGCGTTGGCATGCGCCACGAATACAGAAGGACTGAGTTTCACTTTTCTAACGAATAGTTTGCAATTCAAGATTTGTAACTTAAACGTGGCGTCATTAAGAGTAGTGAAAAATTAGGCAGACTGATATATAAGTATTGTTGAAGCGTAGTAGGGAGTCTATTCCATGTAGCAGGATCAGCATCTGAGAAGGCACGGCACTGCCTGACAGCCCAAGAACGGGGTACCATAAGTTCAGCTTGTTCGACTGAGCGGAGAGAGCAACGGCGATGGACGTGCGTGGTGGAGCAAGCCGGAAGTCCATCGCATAAGTCGCCACAGTAATCAAGTCTTGCTACAACAAAAGCGTGAACAAGCGTTGATGCCGCACATCAGGACATGATTAGAACAATCTCTTGTATGCAAAGCTCTCTAATCACAGACTTTGGCTAAGAAGGTGAAAAGAACAGTTAGATTTGTGTTTATGTATTTAATGGAACTATACTTAAACAGAGCTGAAGCATAGCAACCCACTTTTTGGTCGAGGCCATAGTTTGAGACACACTGACCTAGGATGACCATTTTGAACGATCTATATGATATAATTGAAACCAGTGAAGAAGAGGACCACTAAGACCAAAGGAGATTTTAAGTCAACATAAGAGAATGTCCATTGTGTGGGTCATTGTGTTGAGAAGCAAGCTATCTATCATATCAACTGCTGAAGAAGCGTAAAAGAGATCAAAGAGTGTAACGTGGGACTTGTCCATGGCAGAGTAGCCATCTGGCAGGAAAGATATCCGGATTGCCCAGCTGGAAAAGAACCCGACTGCTCCACCAACGGAAGAAGCTGCAAAGAGACAAGACATTCCAAAGTCTTTGATCAGATAGCTCGTGAGGTGCAAGCATTTAAGATGATAATCAACTAACGATTTTGTTAAAAATACAAGATTGTTTCACAGAGTCAAATACTTTGGAGAAGTCAAGAAAGATAAAAGAAGTTGAGTATTGTGTATGATAGGTATTATGACTGCAGAGGTGGATCCCGTATGTCTGAAAGCAAATTGCTTTGAGATGAGAGATTCTAAGGGAGGTTGCTTAAGGGTAGGGTAAATAAATCTATGAACCATTTGTTTCTCGACTCGTCTGGAAAGAACAGGGAGGATTGGAAAAAGGTAACGAAAAGAAGGGTGCGGTAAGTCTAAGGAACCAATCGGCTAGGTTGTCAAATCCAGTGGCAGTAGGATATGTGGTCCAGTAAATAGAATCGTTGATATTCTTCAGTGAGAAGGGGTATTTGGGGAGCTGTTAGTTGGAAACTGGGGATAGTAGATTTGATCGGTGGAGATAGAGGAGTACTGGGGGTCTGTTGAGGTAATGTTTGTAAAGTAATTGTTTTCAGAGTCTTTGTCCCATAGTTGATTAAGTTCTTTACGAGGATCAATGTTTTTTTAAAGTCATGGATGAGAGATTTCTTCTGCAATAGCTTGATGAGGCCTAATATTGAGGGATAGAGACGAGACTATTTCATTTTTTAAATTCATTAAATATTTTTTTATGTAGTAACATCTGTTTAATTTCTGGAGAGCTGGAGATTCATTAAATAGTGTTTTTATGTCGTAAATCTGTTTAATTTCTGATGTAGAATACTGTTGGTCACAGGAGGTGGTAGTAATTGTTCTTTCCGGAGAGAATTTGTCCAAGCAATTGAGTGATTCTGAGTAAAATTGGATTCTTTGGGGTTGTCTAGGCAGAGTAGATGTTGATGGTCGTAGTCTTGAAGGTTGGTGTGCCGCAGGGGCGTCACTAGGGGGGTGCGAGGGGTGCGGGCCGCACCGGGTGACACCATCAAGGGGTGACACCAAAATAAAATAAATTGCAAATTTGACAGAGCAGACATAGCTCTCTCTAGTCGGGTTTCATAACCATTCATTGTTAAATACATGAGCAGGCACAGGGTGCCACCATGTAGAGCGTCTGGTGCTTAAATGAATAAGATTCAGAGCTGCTTGGAACCTCGGAGTCGGAGTAAAATCGTGGGTTATTTGCAAACGCACCAATTAATGACGTGTGGAGTCACGTGGTTGCAGAAAATTACATACGTTGTTTACTGGTTCGCTTTTTATGTAAATAATTATTGCGAAATTTGATAATTTTATCAATATCTGTAACATATACATATTTTAAAGTAAAGTAATTAGGACAGGACATAATTTTTAAGGGGTGACACCAAGAGTTTACCGCACTGGGTGACACCAACCCCAGTGACGCCACTGGTGTGCCGGAGAGAGTGTGCTGTTCGCGGTTTCGCTTTCTAAAAGTTTTCTTGACTTTTTGTCTTATTGAGGTTAACGATCTTAGATGTTGTGGAAGCTATTATGTCTATGATGTCAGGTACTTGAGTAAAAATTGGCACCCATGTAATATTTACAAATTTATATATAAAAACCACAAGTTACATCAAATAGATTCTTGCATATTTTGGGAGAGCACAACCAGTGACAACTCTCAACAGGGAGGCCACACAGGGGCTGAGGAACTTGACAGAGAAGCCATTTGGATGTCTGTTTTCGTCAAACCTGAAAGCAGACTTAAATATGGAAGGCCATCTGTGTGAGCCACAAACTCAGTTGGTGGGACACTGGCGCATCATGGCCTCTCTGTAGAGCTGCCACTGACCATAACACACTGATCATTTGATTAAAGTTCAGCCCTCAGCTTCTGGCTGAGATATAAAAGTGAAACTTGGAAGATCATGCCCTTTTTTAACGATCCAAATTTTCTTATTAACATAAAAATTAATATCTCCTTATAATTTTGAAATATTCTGCTAAAAGTTTCAGTCATTTTGTATTTGCATATATAGTCAATGTACGAAAACTTCAATAAAACTTAAAGTGATGTACACCACTGATTGATCTGACGCACTGTGAACCACCAGCCCAAGCTCACGATTAAGCGTTCAGCTGCAATAGGCTACATGGAAATCGTCAGCAATATCCTCCGAAAGCGACTATAAATGTTAAACTACATCACCAAAGCTAGAAAACACGAAGTGATACTGTGCTTCAACTGCAACAAGATCAATTTCGCCAAAACGCTGTGGTTCTTAATAATTAAAGCACATAATATCTGCACCCAACCAGTTAGCGATTTGCGCTTGTCTTTGCCTTCGGATACACTAAAAACCTATGTTATCGCTCATCAGCAAAAACCTACATAACCGTTGTAGGCCTAGCCAGTAATAATCTCGAAGTGTGGACATATCAGATAATTTAAAACAGAAAATTGTCTATCTATAAAAAAAGTCATGCTTGTAGGTGAATTTTGAACAATGCAGACGATTATTTACGCTAAGCGAAGGAACTATAGCTTCATAGGGCCTACACACGTCTATCATAATATTATGATAATTATAATGTCGATAAAACAACAATAAAGCTATATACACAGCCACCATTAACCATTGTGAAAGTTTATATGCCTACATTACAGAGCGTTGGTACAATTTCTGTTACAAAAACGTATAAAACGAAATAAATTTGGTCTTCGCCTTATTATTTTTCCAAGCGCTGCCGCAGTCATAATGGGAAGTAGGCGTACATGTATGTGAACAGCTGAATGTAAGTAGAGCATTTTCAATTAATGAGTTGTAGAACATAATAATATGAGTGCCTTATATAACTGCACACAGAAAAATTCCGGTAGACCCCTACGTGACGTTTTGGCACAGCCGTTTTGGCGAAGGACGTTTTGGCACAGCCGTTTTGGCGAAGGACGTTTTGGCACAGCGCCGTTTTGGCGCAGAACGTTTTTTCGCAGATCTCTGATACAATAATATTGCATACTATCTATTATATAAATACATTATTATGGTATTCTACCACTTTAGCATCATAAATCATACCTCATGTCAAATTAGGTTAGGCCGCGGGAGCGTCGGCAATAGAAGAGCGATTGGTGAACCTTGTTTAACTATAAGCTGGATAAATGAAAAGATGCCGTTAAACTGGGAGCTGGATTGACGAAACGATATATACTTTAATGGAAGCTGGATGTATGAAAATAATCATGCTTAAATGGACACTGAACTGATGAAAACAATTATGCTTCAATGGTAGCTGGATTGATGAAAATAATTATGCTGAAATTGAAGCGGGATTGATGAACAGAATCATGCTTAAATGGAAGCTGGAGTTATGAAAATAGTCATACTTACATGAAAGCTGGATTGACGAAAAGAATAATGCCGTTTCATCACAAGCGGGATTGATGAAAGATTGTGACAAAAACGTTCCACGACAAGTAGAATTTTCATATCCATCCCGCTTCTATTTGAACGTGATTCTTTTCATCATTCCAGTTCCCAGTTTAGCATAATTATTTTCGTCGATCATGCATCATGTTACATTATATATTGTATCAGATATCTGCGCCAAAACGCCTGCGCCAAAACGTCCTGCGCCAAAACGGCTGCGCCTAAATGTCTCGTTCCGTAACAATTCTTATCCTCGGCATATTACAGCTAGTGACAATCCTCACAATCTAACTTTCCCACGAACAATGTGCGTTCAACGGAGCAGTAACAAAAGCGCGCCGACATACAAGTAAGCACGCCGACATAAGCGCGCGAAAAAACTCGACAAATTGGCGCAAGACAATAGCGCGCGTGATAAAAATCTAGAATATGAAATTAAATAGTATACACTATATAGCAGTGCGAATCGTCTTTTCATCAATTCCGATTCCATTTAGGTCTATTTGTTTCATCCTGTTTCCATTTAGGTATTTTTGTTTCATCAATCCGCTTCTATTGAGGTAGGCTATATTTGTTTGATCAGCCTCGCTTCCGTTTAGGTATATTTGTTTAATCCCGCTTCTATTTAGGTATTTTTATTTCATCAATCCAGCTTTCATTTCGGTATATTTATTTTCATCAATTCCGCTTTCATTTCGGTACATTTATGATTCATCAATCCCGCTTTCACTTACGCATATTTATTTTCATCAATCCCGCTTCCTTTTGTTTTTATCCATAAATACCGCTTTCATTTGGGTTCATTTGTTTCAATCTCGCTTCCATTTTGGTATTTAGTTGAATTTCTTTTCGTCAATCCCGATTTAAATTTAGCTGAATCAATTGATGAAAAAAATGTTTAAAACTGGGAGCTGGATTGATATGAAAAGAATCATGAATCATGCCTAAGTGGAAGCTGGATGAATGAACATGGTGCAATCCATCTTCTAGTCAAACAATTATTTTCATCAATCCAGCTACCATTGAAACCTCAATCGTATCACCTATCGACCGGACACTGCAATCTTCAGACTATCGAACCTTCGGACTATACACACCAGGGGCATCAATCCCTCTGAGTGATGGAGGCAACCCCCCGGTCCCAAGTGTCAGGAAGGTAAGATATCCCTACCCTAAGAATCAAAAACCATTTACTCTATCCGAAATTGGAGGCATTTGCCTACGGACTGCACCTCTATCTGGACGCCTCTGGTAGACATGTTCGTAAAAATTAAGGTCGGGACATCTGGACAAGCGATCGTTTTTCAACCCCAGTTAAAATTTGACAATTCAAACCCTGATTGAATGGATCCTTTGTATGACAATTCAACTCAAGCAATATTTAATTTGTCATCGTTTGTAGCTAGTACTTCAGTCAGTTTGAAATGAAACAAGAATGGCAATGATCATCATCATCATCATCACCATCATTATTAAAAAAAACTCGAGGTAAATACTGATCCCTCAGTTTGATAAAACTAATCTCCAAAGAGAGACAGATGGTTTTCTGGAACGACTTACCCCTCGACAATATCCGGTTGCACAAACGAGCAACTGTCATACAAAGGAAAATAATGATGATAACGATAATGACAATAGTAATCGTAATAATAATAACAACAACAATAGTAAATAACAATAATAACTATAATTATAATAATTATAATAATAATAAGAATAATAAGAATAATTATAAATAATTATAATTATAAATAATAATAATGATAATAATAATAATAACAATAATGCATTTGAAACTATTGGGCCCATCAATGTCGCAGGGTTTGAATTCATCAGAGAGCTTGGGCATAACCAAGGTCACCAATTGGCCTATAGAGACAAGCTACCTTCTTCAGCGTTTGTGAGTGACAATCATCATTATTGTTATTATTATCATTATTATTATTACTGTTATTATTATTTTTCCCCGAGGTACATATGGTATATTATTATTATTATTATGATAATAATAAATATTAACAAACAGAACGAAACACCG
Organism: Bimastos eiseni; assembly: GCA_959347315.1. Classification (NCBI taxonomy): domain Eukaryota; kingdom Metazoa; phylum Annelida; class Clitellata; order Crassiclitellata; family Lumbricidae; genus Bimastos; species Bimastos eiseni. Next base: position 25,461,777 of record OY365818.1, on the reverse strand, counting down.
ACTAGTGAGATTAATATAAAAAAAATTATTCCACACCTAACTTTAATCATAACAACCCCAAACGTAATGTCCATCATATAATCTAAGTAGAATAACTAATTATTTTCATTAATTCAAACATCATAAAGTGATATTTGGTTAAGTGTCGAAAGTCTAAAAAAATCTGACAAAATAAAAAAAACTAAGCATTCCGTTAAAATTGCAGCTAAGATATTTTGCGGCTAAAGTGAATATAAAATATAACTTTAGAGTAAAGCAGTTGCAACAATATTAGTATAAAATGTCATTTTTATAACCTGCAGTTCACATGAATGCATAAATCCCATCAATTCTGAAGATATTTTCTAACTAGTATCATGTGGAATCATTACTCAGAACAGCTAATGCAACTAAGTCGTCAGGTGGAGAAAGTCGATGACCAGAACAATGCTCTAGAAATTCTTTCTCTATTAGAATCAATACATCACATATGCCACATCCAAAAGATTTATGACAAGACACTTTGATATCCACAGAAGAATTGAATTTGCTAGTTAACATAAAGTCTTCTTTTCCAATAATTGGCATAGGACCTGAAAGTCCATTGGAATCCGGATATCTATTGTCTAATAAAAGTTCCCGTGATTTGTGAGAATCGCCTGTACTGTGAAATATCATCAGCGGATTACAAAGGTAAGCAATTCCTTCGCTTCCTATTTGAAGATCCTGTGGCACTGTTCCTTGATGTGGTTTAAACTGCATCACTGAAGAACTGCTTTTGGTCTTTGTGTGTTGCTCCTCGGTTGCATGAGTTCTTCTCTGGGTCTTGAGATTTATAATTTCGTTGAATCCGTTATTACAAACCTTACAGGTGTCTGATTTTCCTTCTGTATGACATTTCATATGACACTTTAATTTACTGACTCCTGGAAATTGTTTCACAAATAAATGGTAACTGTATGGTTTTTCACCAGTATGGGTTCTCCTGTGCTGTCTCAGATTACGCTTGTCAGAAAATGATTTCAGACAGAGCTGGCAAGTGTATGGCTTTTCGCCAGTATGGGTTCTCATGTGCAGTTTTAGATCATAACCTTGAGAAAATGATACCTGACATATTTGGCATTTGTATGGTTTTTCTCCACCTGTATGGGATCTCATGTGTTGTTTCAGAGTAAAACTTCGATTAAATGATTTCTGACAAAGCTGGCATTTGTATGATTTTTCGTCAGTATGGGTTCTCATGTGCTGTCTCAGATTACTCTTGTCAGAAAATGATTTCAGACAGAGCTGGCAAGTGTATGGCTTTTCGCCAGTATGGGTTCTCATGTGCAGTTTTAGATCATAACCTTGAGAAAATGATACCTGACATATTTGGCATTTGTATGGTTTTTCTCCACCTGTATGGGTTCTCACGTGTTGTTTCAGAGTAAAACTTCGATTAAATGATTTCTGACATAGCTGGCATTTGTATGATTTTTCGTCAGTATGGGTTCTCATATGCTGTCTCAGATTACTCTTGTCAGAAAATGATTTCAGACAGAGCTCGCAAGTGTATGGCTTTTCGCCCGTATGGGTTCTCATGTGCAGTTTCAGATCACCACCTTGAGAAAATGATACCTGACATATCTGGCATTTGTATGGTTTTTCTCCACCTGTATGGATTCTCACGTGTTGTTTCAGAGTAAAACTTCGATTAAAGGATTTCTGACATAGCTGGCATTTGTATGGTTTTTCGTCAGTATGGGTTCTCATGTGCTGTCTCAGATTACTCTTGTCAGAAAATGATTTCGTACAGAGCTGGCACGTGTATGGCTTTTCGCCAGTATGGGTTCTCATGTGCAGTTTCAGATCACCTGCATCACAAAATGATTTCTGACATAGCTGGCATTTGTATGGTTTTTCACCAGTATGGGTCATCATGTGCCTTTTCAGAAACCACCCTCGAATAAATGATTTCTGACATAACTGGCAATCAAATGTTTCTCCCGTATGGGTTCTCATGTGTTGTTTCAGAGTAACACTATGATTAAATGACTTCAGACATAGCTGGCATTTGTATGGTTTTTCATCAGCGTGGGTTCTCATGTGCTGTTTCAGACTTCTCTTGTCAGAAAATGATTTCTGACATATCTCGCATTTGAATGGCTTTTCCACAGTGTGGGTACTCATGTGTCTTTTCAAATCACAGCTATAAGAAAACGATTTCTTACATAACTGGCAGCTGTACGGCTTTTCCCCAGTGTGGGTTCTCATGTGACTTTTTAGAGTACTATCTTGATTAAATGATTTCCGACAAATCTGGCAGTTGTATGGTTTTTCACCGGTATGGGTTCTTGTGTGCCTTTTCAGATCACCACCTCGAGAAAATGATACCTGACATATCAGGCATTTGTATGATTTTTCTCCACCTGTATGGGTTCTCATGTGTTGTTTCAGAGTACAACTTCGATTAAATGATTTCTGACAAAGCTGGCATTTGTAAGGCTTTTCCCCAGTGTGGGTTCTCATGTGTCTTTTCAAATGACAACCATGAGAAAATGCTTTGTTGCACAGCTGGCAAATGTATGCTTTTTCACCAGTGTGGGTTCTTAATTGATCCTTCAAATGACTAATTCTATTAAATGATTTCTGATATAAAATGCATTTGTGTTGGTGTTGCACTTCAGTTCCATTAGTTGTTCTGTGGGTCTTCATATTTCCAAGTTCGTTTTTATTATAATCCTCACATGTATATGATTTTCCTCCTCCACAACTTCTCATATGACACTTTAATTTATTGAATGTTGAAAATTGTATCTCACATAAATGACATTTGTATGGTCTTTCTTCAGTATGGGTTCTCATGTGTTGTTTCAGATTAATATCCTGATCAAAGAATTTCAGACATATCTGGCACCTGCATAGCTTTTCTCCTTCTTCGTTACTCATATTTCTCTTCGTACTAACCTCCATAATTATTGATAATTTCACTGTTTTTCCAGTGTGAATCCTTTTATGATTTTCCAATTGATCACCTCAAGCACACTGCAATTGTTGTCATTGCAGCCTTTGCAAAACCAGAATTTTCCAGGATCTCACATGATCAACATAAAAGTCCGCATAAATTCGCTGCCGGTCTGCGATAAAATTCTAGAAGGAGATAAACTTCAGGATAAGCAACTGGATCAATGAAAAGAAATAAACATAAATAGATCGATGAATATATCATACTTAAGTTGAAGCTGGATTGATGAGAGAATGTCACTGCGATGGAAATGGAATCGATGAAAAGAAGGCCGAAATTAGATTGCTGAAGAGAAATAGGTAATCTATCATCTTAGCATCACAACTTCAGACCACTCTTATACTGTATCATTTAAAGCAAAGGTGACCACTTGATCATAATCAGTTCATCAATCCAGCTTCCATTTAATTCATTCCTTTTGCCACATCCAGTTTCCATTTAGAGGTAATTATTTTCATCACATCCTGCTTTCATTTAGGTATATTTCTATTCGTCACAGTCGTCGGCAAAAGTCCGGATCTACTAACATGCTTAAAATCTCACAAAACTTCACCTGGTGATGCCTAAAGAAGAAAGTGTAAGTAAAAACTGGATTGACGAAAGAAATTATGCTTAAATTGAAGCTGGATTATATCATTATTCTTTTCATCACATGCAGTTTCCATTTAAACATAATTTGGTAAAATCGTATTTTAGCATATTTTAGTCTTGTGAAATTCTGCAAAAAACAAATAGTGTATTTTAAAAATTTAATGGCATTCTCTCATCAGCCCATATTCGATTTTTTTATGAATATTTCTTTTCATCACTAAAGTCTTTGCGTACACGGTTTTGTTTACATTGATTCCACTTCCATCATAATGACATTTTCACATCAAACCGGCTTCTATTTAGGTATAACATTTTCATCGATCCCGCTTCTATTTAGGTACATTTCTATTCACTATTCGAGTTCCTTGCATACATGAACTTGTTTGCATCGATCATCTTCCATAGTAACAACATTCTCGCATCAATTCAGCATCTACTTAAGTATGATATCATCAATCCAGCTTCCTTTTAAGCATAATTCGTTTCATCAATCCAGTTTCTACTTGGCATTCTATTCATCGATCCCGGCTCCATTTAAGGTAAAGTTCAATATATATTTGCATCAAATTCAAAACTATGCTAAAATAAAAGTGGACAAAACGGTCAATTCTTAAATACGCTAAAATACGCTTATACCCATAATTTATTTCATAGACCCAGCTTCCATTTAGGTGTATTTCTTTTCATCACATCCACCTTCCATTTATCCAGCTTCCTCTTATATGGGTTTTTTTCATCAGGGTCGATTATTATGGCTTTGATGCAATGAATTGGTTCTGTATTGATAGTCCGAAGGTTTCATAGTCCAAAGGTTTTATAGTCCGAAGATTGCATGGTGACCAGTCGATAGATGATTGTGGTTTTAATGGTAACTGGATGGATGGGAAGAATTATATTTGTCAGAAGCTGGATTGCATAATTCTTTTCATTCATGCACTTCCATTTAGGCATGATTCTTTACATATCAATCCAGCTCCCAGTTAGTATGTTCTTTTCATCAATTAATCCAGATTCTAGTTAAATTAATGTCGGAGCATAGAATCTTCGGACTATGGAACCTTCGGACTATCGCGCGGACACTGATGAATTTCGGACCCTGAAACGACATACTGTATGCATGGTTGGAATTTGTGATGCTAAAATAATAAATCGCCCATAATATTTTTCCTAAAACCAACTCCCATGCATTTGAACATAATTCGTTTTTCATCACATCCAGCTTCTATATTTTTTTATAAAACGTTCTATGTAATGTTTATGCTAACTTTTCAAAATACATTGACAAATAATAACCGACACTAAAACCATATCTTAACCATGTGATTTATCATTTAAGCGTCATAAATTCCCATCACTCTTAAACAGCATCGTTTTAGCATTTCAAATTCATTATGCGCATGGTGGCCACTTCATCATAATTTGGGAAGCAAAAACGATAGTATATGACTGGTTGGAATTTGCGACGGTAAAACGATAAATCACCATTATATCTTTTATAGAATTATATACAAATTTACTCAAATATGCGTAAGAGACACAAAGTAAAAAAAACACATTACATATTCACTTACATATGTCGTTTTATCAAATGTGATAGCTTACTTCTATACTCAAGTCGTCGTCCCTCTTGCGACCATAAGCCTAAACCCAGCACGCTCACTGCTGCCAATTTGAATAAAACACTCAGTTCAAAGAGTAACATAAACAACTTATTTAGTGTCATTAATTAAATTTGTTTATCCACTAAATGAAATTTACAGGGTTTAGAATGTGACCACGTTTGTCAATAAATGGAATCTCGATATATTAATGCAATACTGTCATCAGAACAAAATGGCGACAACAAAGCGCGTGGCTATGATCATTTACGGGTGGATCAGATAAAAGTACATCCTGTCCCCTACTGAGTAGCGTTTGATTTGATTATTCAACCAAACTTTTGATTGTTGAGTTAAGATTTAGGGTCCTAGTTAACCCTCAGAGGCTAACCTCTAAATAAATCACATATTGGCTAACCTGGGGTGAATTTTTCATCCCACACTATTTGAGGCGTCCGATCTTGGACTAATATGGAAGAGGTGGGAAGCGGAACGTGGCAACCGATCAGTGATGGTCTTTTCTGATTCACTTCAGGCAATGTCTGTGATGGCTATTTTATGAATAAACTGACATCCAGGTATTGAGAAGATTAAATTTGAACGCTTTATCACCGAAAAGTAATATAGAGTAAAAGCTTACTATATAAAGAAAAATAATGTTACTTCAGTCAAAAATCTTCTTTTGAATACTTGTTATTTTAACTTAATTATATTGCGAGTTCTATGTATTAAGTCAATTTATTTTGTTAACAAAAAAAAGCGCGACTCCTGATTTGTACTCCAAAAGTCCCGGATGTAGTCACAGGCGTAATCTAGGTCAATGACCCAGTTTTCGTTAGCTTCATATCCCTTCCATATTAGTCCCAGGTCTGATATCTCATTGCACAGTATTTGGTTAACAGTGCTACTGGAATCATGTTGAGCATGAAGTTGCAAAACAGAGAAACCTAATTAATGTCAAATTTCGGAACTCAGCCATCCTATCCGCTAGTTATCAATAGCATGGAAAAGGTGGGCGTTAGTCACGTGACCATCAATCTAAAAGAGACAAACAGAAAGTTACAAACTAATTTTTATATCAAATGAAGCAGAAATCATCTCGGAACAGATACACCAAAGCACATAGCTTGGCAACAAAGGTATAAAACACAGCAGCACAAACACCGATAGTTGGGTGCAAAATTCACCCCAAGTGAATTAGCTTCTAAGTGTTAAATATTATGTAGAGTCTTATTTATAAAATTATTTTGTTTCAATTTATATAGTACGCCTACAATGGAGAAATAAGTGAATGCACTTATTTTTCGTTGTGGCACATCATTTGGAAATGCAAGTAGGCTCAAGTTAAACAGTCATCCAATTCCAAATAGTAGCATGCAGTTGACTCACATGTTTAGAGAACCGAAAAACGTCAATTAGCAAAAGTTACTGTTAAAACGGCGAACATTGGTCTATTATGATACACTGGAAAGGAAGCGCTCAGAACTTCAGACAATCCCTAAATCGTTAATCTTCCTGGTTATTACATGTAGCCTATGACACCAGAAAGCAGTCAAAAGACGTATCGCCAAAGAAAGATAGTGACCAGTGACGTAACAAACAGGAAGTATCGCCAAAGAAAGGCTGAGAGCAGTGACGTCACAAACAGTGGGACGTATCACATAAGAAACACATAGAGCAGTGACGTAACAAACAGTAGGAGGTATCGCCAAAGAAATAGATTGAGCAGTGACGTAACAAACAGTAGGAAGTGTCGTTAAAATAAGATAGTGAGAAGTGAAGTAACAAGCTGTAGTAAGTATCGCCAAAGAAAGATAGTGACCAGTGACGTAACAAACAGTAGAAGGTATTGCCAAAGAAAGACAGAGAGCAATGGCTTTACAGACCATAGAGCAGTGACGCAAAAAACAGCAGGAAGCAGCGCCAAAGAAAGATGGTGACCAGTGACGTAACAAACAGTAGGAGATATCGCCAAAGAAAGAGAGTGAGCAGTGACATAACAAGGAGTAGGAAGCTTCGTTAAAAAGATAGAGAGAAGTGACGTAACAAGTAAGTATCGCCAAAGAAAGATAGTGACCAGTGACGTAACAAACCGTACGAAGTTTTGCCAAACAAAAGATAGTGACCAGTGACGTAACAAACAGTAGGACGTATCGCCAAAGAAACACAGAGAGCAGTGACGTGACAAACAGTAGGAAGTATCGCCAAAGAAAGACAGTGAGTAGAGACGTTACAAACGGTAGGAAGTATGGCCAATAGTGGCGGCGAATTTAATACGCAATTGCGTCCCTAAAAAGAATAAAAAATCACCAAAAGTTTCAACAAAATTTTTTATGGAAATTACTGGACTTAGTGGTCCATACATTTCAATATACTTAAGTTAAAAATTTCATCTTGTGCGGAAAATGTGTATTGCCGCTATTGCGTACCAAATTTTCAAGGCCAGCGCCGCCAATAGCAGCATCATCATCGTCACCATCATCGTTATAAAAAACTTTCCCGTCGTTGCCTAAATACTAATTTCTGGAGCGACTTATCCCTCGGCAAGATCCGGCTGCACAAACGAACTACGGAACCCAATAGCGTTGAAACGTTGTATCGTGACTGGAAAGCGCTGACGAAGGTATCTTGTATGTTTTTACTATCCGGTGACCATGGCTATGTATAAACTCTCTGATGAAATCAAACCAGGCGGCATTGATGGGCTCCATAATTTCAAATGGATTATTATTATTATTATTATCATTAATATTATTATTATTATAAATATTACCAACCACAACAAGACACCGACTATTAAGATTAAAGGATTTTTTTATTATACGCCTAACTTTAATCATAATAAAACGTAATATCCAAAATAGGCTATAATCTAAGTACTATAAACTATTTATTTTCATTAATTCAAACATCGTAAACGCAATGAGATTTGGCTAAGTGTCGAAAGTCTCAAATAATCTGACAAATATTAAAAAAGCTAAGCATTCCGTTAAATAGGCATTGCAGCTAAGATATTTTGCGTCTAAATTGAATATAAAATATAACTTCAGAATAAAGCAGTTGAAACAATATTATAAAATGTCATTTTTATAACCTGCAGTTTACATGAATGCAGAATTCTAAAGATATTTTTGTTACTGGTATCATGTGGAATCATTACTCAGAACAGCTCGTCCAACTATGTCGCCAGATGGAGAAAGTCGATGACCAGAACAATGCTCTAGAAATTCTTTCTCTATTCCAATCATTACATCACATATGCCACATCCAAAAGATTTATGACAAGACACTTTGATATCCACAGAAGAATTGAATTTGCTAGTTAACATAAAGTCTTCTTTTCCAATAATTGGCATAGGACCTGAAAGTCCATTGGAATCCGGATATATATTGTCTAATAAAAGTTCACGTGATTTGTAAGAATCGCCTGTACTGTGAAATATCATGAGCGGATTAAAAAGGTTAGCAATTACTTCACTTCCTATTTGAAGATCCTGTGGCGCTGTTCCTTGATGTGGTTTAAACTGCATCACTGAAGAACTGCTTTTGATATTTGTGTGTTGCTCCTCAGTTCCTTCTGCATAACATCTTGAATGAATTTTCATATGACGCCTTAATTTACTGACTGCTGGAAATTGCTTCTCACATAAATGGCAATTGTATGGTTTTCCACGAGAATGGGTTCTCATATGCCATTTCATAGAACCCCTCTCAATAAATGATTTCTGACAGAGCTGGCCCACGTTCGGTTTTTCATCGTTATAGGTCCTCATGTGCGTTTTCAGATCACCACCATGAGAAAATGATACCTTACATATCCGGCAATTGTATGGTGTTTCTCCACCTGCATGGGTTCTCATGTGTTGTTTAAGAGTACCACTTTGATGAAATGATTTCTGACATAGCTTGCATTTGTATGGTTTTTCACCAGTGTGAGTTCTCGTGTGCCTTTTCAGAAGCCAGCCTCGAATAAATGATTTCTGACATAACTGGCAATCAAATGTTTCTCCCGTATGGGTTCTCATGTGTTGTTTCAGAGTAACACTTTGATTAAATGACTTCGGACATAGCTGGCATTTGTATGGTTTTTCACAAGTGTTGGTTCTTGTGTGCTGTTTCAGACCACTCTGGTCAGAAAATGATTTCTGACATATCTGGCATTTAAATGGCTTTTCCACAGTGTGGGTTCTCATGTGTCTTTTCAAATCACCACTATAAAAAAACGATTTCTTACAGAACTGGCAGTTGTATGTCTTTTCCCCGGTGTGGGTTCTCACATGCCTTTTCAGAGTACTATTTTGATTAAATGATTTCTGACATAGCTGGCATTGGTATGGTTTTTCACCAGTATGGGTTCTCGTGTGCCTTTTCAGATCACCACCTCGAGAAAATGATACCTGACATATCTGGCATTTGTATGGTTTTTCTCCACCTGTATGGATTCTCATGTGTTGTTTCAGAGTACAACTTTCAGTAAATGATTTCTGACATAGCTGGCATTTATATGGTTTTTCACCAGTGTGGGTGCTAGTGTGCTGTTTCAGACTACTCGCGTCAGAAAATGATTTCTGGCATATCTGTAATTTGAATGTCTTTTCCACAGTGTGGGTTCTCATGTGTCTTTTGAAATCACCCCTATAAGAAAACGATTTCTTACATAACTGGCAATTGTACGGCTTTTCCCCAGTGTGGGTTCTCATATGATTTTTCAGAGTACTATCTTGATTAAATGATTTCTGACAAAGCTGGCATTTGTATGGTTTTTCCCCATTGTGGGTTCTCATGTGTCTTTTCAAATGACAACCATGAGAAAATGCTTTGTTACACAGCTGGCACCTGTATAGCTTTTCTCCTTCTTCGTTACTCATATTCTTCTTCGTGCTAACCTCCATAATTATTGATAATTTTACTGTTTTTTTCCAGTGTGAATCATTTCATGATTTTCCAATTGATCACCTCAAGCACACTGCAATTGTTGTCATTGTAGCCTTTGCAAAACCAGAATTGTCCAGGATCTCACATGATCAACGACTTCATTTAAGTTTATATTCCAAATGACAACATGAAGGGTTTTTTCCAATTGAGTACATTGATCACTCACAAAAATACTTGCAAACGATCCACATACATTAACTGAGAATCCACTAGTTCAGTGTTCTTCAACCGCCGGTCCGCGGACTGGTACCAGTCCGCATAAATTTGCTGCCGGTCTGCGATCAAATTCTAGAAGGAGATAAACTTCAGGATAAGCAACTGGATCAATGAAAAGAAATAAACATAAATAAATCGATGAATATATCATACTTAAGTTGAAGCTGGATTGATGAGAGAATGTCACTGCGATGAAAGTGGATTCGATGAAAAGAAGGCCGAAATTAGATTGCTGAAGAGAAATAGGTAATCTATCAGCAGTCTGCGGTAAAATTCTAGAAGGAGCTAAATTTCAGGATAATTATTCCACAAATTCGTTTTCCATGCAATATAATTTTACTTTTGTTCACAATTTAAAACTAAAATTATAGTTATACAGTGTAATAAGATTCTTTTGGTTACTAATGCAACCTGTTTTTTGTGTATAAAACCTTTAGGCCTACCTTGCAACACATCATTTATCTTTATTTTGTCGTTTGGTTTCACGATATCTATCTTTTTTCAAAATTTATGTCGTCACGAGGTTGAGCGGTGTTTATTGTAGTATTACTTTGTGGTATTTAAGAAAGTAAGTTATTTCTCTTATAAACTTTTTTGGTCAATGCAAGGACAAAATTCATGAGAAGAGTAGTGATGGTTTACAATGACAAAAGACTTTTGTGTATGCCTCTAAGGCCTAGTGCTTCAATTTTAGTTGAAACCAAGAAAAAGAAATGGGCTCTATGTTGATATTTCTGAATGTGCAACACCAACCAAAAAAGAAACATTAACTTTGTGAGGCAATACTATAAACTTTATCGTGCATGCGGTCAGCCAAATATTTTTCCTATTTTTATCTGGTCCGCAGGTGTGAAAAGGTTGAAGAATGCTGCACTAGTTGACCATAATGAATGTTGTAGGTCCTAATCAAATAAATCCTTTGGAATATTCTTGATGAAGTTAATAAGTTGTACACGTTGTCTTGGAAGTGAATATTGATGTGATAAAAATAACTTCAGATTGTGTTCTTTGTGCACGTGCTAAGAAACAGTATAAATTCATGCATTATTTGTTTTGAACAATAGAAAAGATTTAGTTGCTACTGATTTCGTTTCCTTTCCATAGTAAATGAATGAATAGCCAGTTAAAATGCAAAAGGCACAGTTACAGAAATTCTTAATTGCTTAATTAGAAGCTTGATTGATAACAGAATGCCATTATGATGGAAGTGAAATCGATGAAAATAATGCCATCTACATAAAAACTGGATTGATGAAAAGAAATACAGATAAATGAAAGCAGAATCAAAGAAAAGAAATAAACATAAATGGAAGCTGGATCGATGAATATATCATACTTAAGTAGAAGCTGGATTGATGAGAGAATGTGATTGCATTGCGATGGAAGTGGAATCGATGAAAAGATGGCCGAAATTAAATTGCTGAAGAGAAATAGGTAATCCATCGTCTTAGCGTCACAAATTCTGACCACTCATACACTGTATCATTTAAAGCAAAGGTTGCCACTTCATCATAATCAGTCCATCAGTGCAGCTTCCATTTAAATCATTCTTTTCATCACATCCAGCTTCCATTTCATCCATTCTTTCTATCACATCCAGCTTCCATTTAAATATAAATTTTCTCATTACGTCCAGCCTCCATTTTAACACGATTCTTTTCATCGCATTTATGTTTCATTTATGTGTATTCTTCATCAATTTTGAGAATGAATTTGGGAAGCAAACACGATAGTGTATGACTGGTTGGAATTTGCGACGGTAAAACGATAAATCACCATTATATCTTTTACGGAAATAAAATATGCGTAAGAGACACAAAGCAACACAAAATACATTACATATTCACTTACATATGTCGTTTTATCGAATGTGATAGCTTACTTCTATACTCAAGTCGTCGTCCGTCTAACGACCATAAGCCTAAACCCAGCACGCTCACTGCTGCCAATCTGAATCAAACAATCAGTTCAAAGAGTAACATAAGCAACTCATTTAGTGTCATTAATTAAATGTGTTTGTCCACTAAATGAACTTTACAGGGTTTAGAATGTGACCACGTTTGTCAATAAATGGAATCTCGATATATTAATGCAATACTGTCATCAGAACAAAATGGCGACAACAAAGCGCGTGGCTATGATCATTTACAGATGAATCAGATAAAAGTACATCCTGCCCCCTACTGAGTAGCGTTTGATTTGATAATCCAACCAAACTTTTGAGTTAAGATTTAGGATCCTAATTAACACTCAGAGTCTAACATCTAAATAAATCGCATTTTGGCTAACCTGGGGTGAATTTTTCATCCCACACTATTTGAGGCGTCCGATCTGGGACTAATTTGGAAGAGGTGGGAAGCGGAACGTGGCAACCGATCAGTGAGGGTCTTTTCTGATGCACTGCAGGCGATGTGTGTGATCGGCTATTTTATGAATAAACTGACATCCAGGTATTGGGAAGATTAAATTTGAACGCTTTATCACCGAAAAGATCATCTAAAATAATGTTACTTCAGTCAAAAATCTTCTTTTGAACACTTGTTATTTTAACTTAATTATATTGCGAGTTCTAAGTACTAAGTCAATTTATTTTGTTAACAAAAACAGGCGCGACTGCTGATTTGTACTCCAAAAGTCCCGGATGTAGTCACAGGCGCAATCTAGGTCAATAACCCAGTTTTCGTAAGCTTCATATCCCTTCCATATTAGTCCCAGCTAGGTCCCAATTTTCATTGCTCGTTAATGAGCTGGTGCCCCACGCATGGGTTCATGAAAGTGTGTATATTATGATTACGACAAGTAGGTCGGTTAACACGTTTTGTTGACAGTTATTTAACATGACTATAGGCATAGATCACTTGCCCGACATGCTAAGTTAACTGTATTTTAATTGTAGACTATGTCAAGGCTTTTTATTTTGTTATATGAAAGTTTAAAATTATATGAACATAATAAACGTTTTTTATTAAGGATTAGGAAATGTAAAAAGAATAAGTTTTACATAATGTTTTTGTAGACTCCATGTGGTTGCTTGACATGATATGGACCTATTAATAATACTAATTATTATTATTATTATTATTATTATTATCATTATTAAAATGTATTCAATTGTCAAACTTGCATCGTCTCACACTGCTATTCATTACAGAATCTTGACTTATTGTGGAAGTTCATTACTTGACAAAAAATAATTAAAGTGGGAAATGTTGGCTATTTCTATTACTTTTTCTGTGTTTATCAGTCTAGTCAAGGGGTTTGAAACGCGAGGAGCAAATCGCTAATAAAAAATTCATTGCGGCTGAATAAATTATTATTATGTCTTTTTGTATAATTATATTTTCGAGCCTTTTGCTTCTTTTTTTGACAAATCGGACCCTGGCTCCCAGTGGCTCCCACGGTCCGATGCGGCCAATATTCCCTTCTCGATCCTAGTGGCGCGTTTACCTATAGGCGCACTAGACGCGCGCCTAGGGTCCCCAAATCTCAGGAGGGTCCCAAATAATGAAAACATCAAAGACCCACTAACGTCTCAAAGGTCCCCAAATTAATGAAAACATTAGATATAAAATAGCATGATTTATCAGGGAGCCCCAAAATGAATGAAAACATCAAATATAGGTCTACAAAATAAAATTTCAGAGGCCCTATGTGATTGAAAACATTGAATACAAAATAACATCTGCAGGGAGCTCCCAAATGAATGAAAATATTAAACACAACATAACATATCAGAGGCCCCCAAATGAATTAAAGCATTTCATGACAAATAACATCTCATGTAGTTCCCAAATTAATGAAAACATTAAATATAACAGAACATCTGAGAGGGCCCCAAATTAAGCAAAATGGCATCTCAGAGGTCCCTGAATGAATGAAAACTTTCTCATAAAATAACATGTCTCACGTTTGAAATGTTTTAAATATACAAATTTATATTCTCTATTTCTGCAGTTAAGCATTCACATGACAAGTGTATTGTGGTAATTCATATAATTGCTTTGTAAAGGGGAATATGAATTGGCTCGATTTGCTGTGCTGGTAAGAGCGAAGGCTACGTATTTTGACCCTCTTCACTTCCAGAAGTTGGCTCACTAACTGAGTTTAATTTTTATATAAAGTTTTGTATTTCGACATTTGATGTGACGAAGTGACGTCACATATCCCAGACTCCCTTCCCTTCGTCACAAATCGTCACAGATATATGACCCCTCCAATGGTAGCGTGACGTCATTTATAGACGGCCCCTCAGACTCAGTGTGTAAATTCAGAGGGCCCCAACATGTTTGCGCCTAGGGCCTCGTTTCCTATAAACGCGCCTCTGCTCGATCCGGTTCCCTACTGGAATTGAGTGCAAAAATTTAAGAACAGCGGTTACATGATCACTGGGCATGTCATCCGGCTATGTTGGTCAATCGATCGACCTCTACGTAATTTTGTCGTTCATGTGTCTGCGAATCGTTTTCGACAGTTCGTCGCGTGAAAATTATCTTGTCGTATCTCCACTTTTTTCGAAAATGCGTTTAGAGTTGACATGGAGCAGGCAATATGTTTTCTTTCTTCAGTGTAAATAAATAAATAACAGATACATGTCGTTTTAAAGATATTCATCAAAAACTAACTGTCGTATCTCCTGCTTCTAGACATGAGCACCGCTTATCGTATACATCCAGAGTTGTATGTAGTTTGCACTGCGTTTTTGGATATACGCCAAGATAATTCTCACACGACGCTTTCCCGCCAAAAACTTCAAACTCGTTTTTCTCGGAATTTTCAATTTTGGAGATACGCCAGGATATTTCTCACACGACGAGTTGTCGCTCTACCCTACAGACGCTCCTAGACCCTGAACATCCATGCCATCGGTCAGTTGTCAACTGGAATTCATTGGTTGGCTCCGTGTTTGTGCGTGAGCCCACCACTGGTGACTCTTCTCAGCTTACTATGCATAGTTTTGCTATCAGACATATTGTACTCATTCGCAATGAAATTTAACATCATTTAGGTCAGCGAAGAGCATTTATGCCAGCGTAGAGAGTGCCGCTGAATAGGCATCTTGAAGGGGCGCTACATAACTGCTTGATTACATTTCGTGGTCATATTTTAATGTATTAGTTATGACTCTTGCCAAAGAGGACTGAGGTCTTCTCAACATGTCAGACCTATTGATGCCAGGAAGAAGCGAGTTGCGATAGATTATCCTGTATGCTTGTAGATGTGATCAACATGGACATTCTAAGACATATAAATCTTTGAACAAAATGTTCGCATTTATAGAATAGAAGTTTATTGAAACCATCATTGACAATTCATTACACAGCAAAATAACATTCGTCTGTTTAAATATGACTAACTAATAAAGTAAATCATTTACCTAAATAGGATAAGATGGACAACAGGAGTTCCAAATTGGAATGATCCCCATTTGGAAGGAACCCCTACTTTCAACAGATGACATAATCGTTTTGGATGGCGGCTTATATTAAGCGATTATCGAGTAAGTAATGTCTTAATCCATTCATCAGATGGTTCAAAATAGATTACTAGTGTATCAATTGTGACAAGGTAACAATAAGAAATAATCTTTACTAATCTTATCTAGTGTAATCCTATCACATCAAACAATTATCGGAAGACTGAAAGTGAAAGGTTGTATAGAGCTGTCTCAAGTAAAATAGACAACTGTGTATCTATAGGATTAGCAAAATCCGCGAGTGAGATTACTTAGACACATTATATTGCAAGAAGTCAGAGTTTAAGAGTTTAAGAGGAAGAATTTAAAAGTATTTTTGAACAGATAATAGTTAGGAGAGTTTCTAATTTTAGTAGGGAGAGCGTTCCAAACCAGCGGACCAGTGGCCTTGATAGAGAATTTCCTTGTGTTAGTTCTGGATGCCAGAACTCGATAACCGGAAGAGCCTCTAGTAGCACGGGAATGAATTTCAGAGCCTAACGAAAAATAGTTTTGGAATGTTCTAGGTAGGAGATGATTTTTAAAACGAAAAGTCCAATTTGTAAAGTTCTGACCTGGGTTATATTTAATAGTTTGTGGTCGCGAAATATAGGGGCTGTGTGAGAGTTTCTTTGTAGCCCAACAATGAATCTAATCGCCTTTTTTTGCAAGATTGTCAGTTTATCGAGTCTAGACTCGTAACTTGATGCCCAGACAAGATTACAAAAGGTCAAATATGGATAAATCATAGTGTAATACAACTGCTTGCTGATTTTCATAGGCAGTTTCTGGGCAATCTTGGCAAGAATACCGACATTTTTAGATATTTTTGTAGTTACATAATTTATATGAGCCTTCCAGGTTACGAATTTGTCAATGCAAACTCCCAAAAAACAAGCGTTATCAACTTGACTTATCAGAGTGCCCTTGATGTGCATGTCTGATTTTTTCTGAATTCCTTTGTTCTGTTTATCAATGCTTAGGAGTTGCGGAATCATTTAGTTATTATATTTAATTACGGGCGATGTCCATCAATTTGCACCGCTATCGCCATCTAGCGAACTGTCAATTATTTGCCACATATTACAACCAAGTGCACACACTATCTACTCTTACACCATGGCACAAACTCTCTGATGAATTCAAACCCGGCGGCATTGATGGGCTTCATAATGTCAAATCGAATATTATTATTATTATCATTAATATTATTATTATTACACGAGTGTTTATATTGTTTGGTTAAACTACAGCTGCACAAAAGAGCCTCGGAAGGCAACTGCGTTGAAGCGCTGGATTTATTAATATTATTATTATTATAAATATTAACAACCACAACAAAACACCGACTATTAAGATTAAGGAATTTTTTTTTAAAAACCTAACTTTAATCATAATAAAACGTAATGTCCAAAATAGGCTATAATCTAAGTACTATAAACTATTTATTTTCATTACTTCAAACATCACAAATGCAATGAGATTTGGTTAAGTGTCGAAAGTCTCAAATAAACTGACAAAACACAAAAAGCTAAGCATTCCGTTAAACAGCCATCGCAGCTAAGATATTTTGCGGCTAAATTGAATATAAAATATAACTTAAGAGTAAAGCAGTTGCAACAATATTAGTATCATATGTCATTTTTATAACCTGCAGTTCACATGAATGCTTAAATACCATCAATTCTGAAGATATTTTCTAACTAGTATCATGTGGAATCAGAACCCAGAACAGCTAATGCAACTAAGTCGTCAGGTGGAGAAAGTCGATGACCAGAACAATGCTCTAGAAATTCTTTCTCTATTCCAATCATTACATCACATAGGCCACATCCAAAAGATTTATGACAAGACACTTTGATATCCACAGAAGAATTGAATTTGCTAGTGAACATAAAGTCTTCCTTTCCAATAATTGGCATCGGACCTGAAATTCCATTGGAATCCGGATATATATTGTCTAATAAAAGTTCCCGTGATTTGTGAGAATCGCCTGTACTGTGAAATATCATGAGCGGATTACCAAGGTTAGCAATTACTTCACTTCCTATTTGAAGATCCTGTGGCACTGTTCCTTGATGTGGTTTAAACTGCATCACTGAAGAACTGCTTTTGGTCTTTGTGTATTGCTCCTTGGTTGCATGAGTTCTTCTCTGGGTCTTGAGATTTATAATTTCGTTGAATCCGTTATTATAAACCTCACATGTGTCTGATTTTCCTTCTGTATGACATTTCATATCACACTTTAATTTACTGACTGCTGGAAATTGCTTCTCACATAAATGGTAGCCGTATGGTTTTCCACCAGCATGGGTCCCCATGTGCCTTTGCAGAGAATCCCTTTCAATAAATGATTTCTGACAAAGCTGGCATACATGCGGTTCTTCATTGTTATGGGTCCTCATGTGCCTGTTCAGATCACCACCTGAAGAAAATGATACCTGACATATCTGGCATATGTATGTTTGTTCTCCACCTGTATGGGTTCTCACGTGTTGTTTCAGAGTACAACTTCGATTAAATGATTTCTGACATAGCTGGCATTTGTATGGTTTTTCGCCAGTATGGGTTCTCATGTGCTGTCTCAGATTGCTCTTGTCAGAAAATGATTTTGGACAGAACTGGCATGTGTATGGCTTTTCGCCAGTATGGGTTCTAATGTGCAGTTTCAGATCACCTGCATCATAAAATGATTTCTGACATAGCTGGCATTTGTATGGTTTTTCACCAGTATGGGTCATCGTGTGCCTTTTCAGAAGCCAGCCTCGAATAAATGATTTCTGACATAACTGGCAATCAAATGTTTCTCCCGTATGGGTTCTCATGTGTTGTTTCAGAGTAACACTTTGATTAAATGACTTCGGACATAGCTGGCATTTGTATGGTTTTTCATCAGTGTGGGTTCTCGTGTGCTGTTTCAGACTACTCTTGTCAGAAAATGATTCCTGACATATCTGGTATTTGAATGGCTTTTCCACAGTGTGGGTACTCATGTGTCTTTTCAAATCACAACTATAAGAAAACGATTTCTTACATAACTGGCAGCTGTACGGCTTTTCCCCGGTGTGGGTTCTCATGTGACTTTTCATTGTACTACCTTGATTAAATGATATCTGACAAAGCTGGCATTTGAATGACTTTTCCACAGTGTGGGTTCTCATGTGTCTTTTCAAATCGCCCCTATAAGAAAAGGATTTCTTACATAACTGGCAGTTGTATGGCTTTTCTCCGGTGTGGGTTCTCATGTGACTTTTCAGAATACTATCTTGATTAAATGATTTCTTACATAACTGGCAGTTGTATGGTTTTTCCCCAGTGTGAGTTCTCATGTGTCTTTTCAAATGACAACCATGAGAAAATGCTTTGTTACACAGCTGGCAAATGTATGCTTTTTCACCAGTGTGGGTTCTTAATTGATCCTTCAAATGACTAATTCTATTAAATGATTTCTGATATAAAGTGCATTTGTGTTGGTGTTGCACTTCAGTTCCATTAGTTGTTCTGTGGGTCTTCATATTTCCAAGTTCGTCTTTATTATAATCCTCACATGTATATGATTTTCCTCCTCCACAACTTCTCATATGACACTTTAATTTATTGAATGTTGAAAATTGTATCTCACATAAATGACATTTGTATGGTCCTTCTTCAGTATGGGTTCTCATGTGTTGTTTCAGATTAATATCCTGATCAAAGAATTTCAGACATATCTGGCACCTGCATAGCTTTTCTCCTTCTTCGTTACTCATATTCCTCTTCGTACTAACCTCCATAATTATTGATAATTTCACTGTTTTTTTCCAGTGTGAATCCTTTTATGATTTTCCAATTGCTCACCTCAAGCACACTGCAATTGTTGTCATTGTATCCTTTGCAAAACCAGAATTGTCCAGGATCTCACATGATCAACGACTTCATTTAAGTTTATATTCCAAATGACAACATGAAGGGTTTTTTCCAATTGAGTACATTGATCACTCACAAAAATACTTGCAAACGATCCACATACATTAACTGAGAATCCACTAGTTCAGTGTTCTTCAACCGCCGGTCCGCGGACCGGTACCAGTCCGCATAAATTTGCTGCCGGTCTGCGATAAAATTCTAGAAGGAGATAAACTTCAGGATAAGCAACTGGATCAATGAAAAGAAATAAACATAAATGGAAGCTGGATCGATGAAGTTATCATACTTAAGTTGAAGCTGGATTGATGAGAGAATGTCACTGCGATGGAAATGGAATCGATGAAAAGAAGGCCGAAATTAGATTGCTGAAGAGAAATAGGTAATCTATCATCTTAGCGTCACAACTTCAGACTACTCTTATACTGTATCATTTAAAGCAAAGGTGACCACTTGATCATAATCAGTTCATCAATCCAGCTTCCATTTAATTCATTCCTTTTGCCACATCCAGTTTCCATTTAGAGGTAATTATTTTCATCACATCCTGCTTTCATTTAGGTATATTTCTATTCATCACAGTCGTCGGCACAAGTCCGGATCTACTAACATGCTTAAAATCTCACAAAACTTCACCTGGTGATGCCTAAAGAAGAAAGTGTAAGTAAAAACTGGATCGACAAAAGAAATTATGCTTAAATTGAAGCTGGATCATATCATTATTCTTTTCATCACATGCAGCTTCCATTTAAACATAATTTGGCAAAATCGTATGTTAGCATATTTTAATTTTGTGAAATTCTGCAAAAAACAAATAGTGTATTTTATAAATTTTATGGCATTCTCTCATCAGTCTATCTTCCATGTATGAATATTCTTTTCATCATTCTAGCTTCCATTTATGTATATTACATTTTTGTTTCATCTATCCGGCCTCCATATAGGTATACTTCTTTTCATCAATCCCGCTTCTATTTAGGTATAGTATTTTCATGAATCCAGCTTCCATTTAGGCACACTTCTTTTCACTATTCGAGTTTCTTGCGTACATGAACTTTTTTGCGTCGATCATCTTCCATAGTAACAACATTCTTGCATCAATTCAGCATCTACTTAAGTATGATATCAATCCAGCTTCCTTTTAAGCATAATTCGTTTCATCAATCCAGTTTCTACTTGGCATTCTATTCATCGATCCCGGCTCCATTTAAGGTAAAGTTCAATATATATTTGCGTCAAATTCAAAACTACGCTAAAATAAAAGTGGACAAAACGGTCAATTCTTAAATACGCTAAAATACGCTTATACCCATAATTCATTTCATAGACCCAGCTTCCATTTAGGTGTATTTCTTTTCATCACATCCACCTTCCATTTATCCAGCTTCCTCTTATATGGGTTTTTTTTCATCAGGGTCGATTATTATGGCTTTGATGCAATGAATTGGTTCTGTATCGATAGTCCTAAGGTTTCATAGTCCAAAGGTTTTATAGTCCGAAGATTGCATGGTGACCAGTCGATAGATGATAGATTGTGGTTTTAATGGTAACTGGATGGATGGGAAGAATTATATTTGTCAGAAGCTGGATTGCATAATTCTTTTCATTCATGCACTTCCATTTAGGCATGATTCTTTACATATCAATCCAGCTCCCAGTTAGTACGTTCTTTTCATCAATTAATCCAGATTCTAGTTAAATTAATGTCGGAGCATAGAATCTTCGGACTATGGAACCTTCGGACTATCACGCGGACACTGATGAATTTGGGACCCTGAAACGACATACTGTATGCATGGTCGGAATTTGTGACGCTAAAACAAGAAATCGCATATAATATTTTTCATAAAACCAACTCCCATGCATTTGAACATAATTCGTTTCATCACATACATTTATCATTTAGCGTCATAAATTCCCATCACTCCTACACAGTATGATTTAAATGTCCCAAATTCATTATATGCAAGGTGGCCACTTCATCATATAAGTTAATCAATCCAGCTTCCATTTAATTAATTCTTTTCATTCTCTTCATCACATCCAGCTTCCATTTAATTCAATCTTTTCATCACTTCAAGCTTCCATATATTTCATTCTTTCCATCACATCCAGCTTTCATTTAATTCATTCTTTTCATCACATCCAGCCTCTATTTAATTCATTCTTTTCATCACATCAAGCTTCCATTTAAATAAAAAATTCTCATTACATCCAGCCTCCATTTTAACACGATTCTTTTCATCGCATTCAGCTTTCGTTTATGTGTATTTTTCATCAATTTTGGGAATGAATTTGGGAAGCAAAAACGATAGTGTATGACTGGTTGGAATTTGCGACGGTAAAACGATAAATCACCATTATATCTTTTATAGAATTATATACAAATTTACTAAAATATGGGCAAGAGACACAAAGCAAGAAAAAATACATTACATATTCACTTACATATGTCGTTTTATCAAATGTGATAGCTTACTTCTATACTCAAGTCGTCGTCCCTCTTGCGACCATAAGCCTAAACCCAGCACGGTCACTGCTGTCAATTTGAATAAAACACTCAGTTCAAAGAGTAACATAAGCAACTCATTTAGTGTCATTAATTAAATGTGTTTATCCACTAAATGAAATTTACAGGGTTTAGAATGTGACCACGTTTGTCAATAAATGGAATCTCGATATATTAATGCAATACTGTCATCAGAACAAAATGGCGACAACAAAGCGCGTGGCTATGATCATTTACGGGTGGATCAGATAAAAGTACATCCTGCCCCCTACTGAGTAGCGTTTGATTTGATAATTCAACCAAACTTTTGATTGTTGAGTTAAGATTTAGGGTCCTAGTTAACCCTCAGAGGCTAACCTCTAAATAAATCACATATTGGCTAACCTGGGGTGAATTTTTCATCCCACACTATTTGAGGCGTCCGATCTTGGACTAATATGGAAGAGGTGGGAAGCGGAACGTGGCAACCGATCAGTGAGGGTCTTTTCTGATTCACTGCAGGCAATGTTTGTGATCGGCTATTTAACGAATGAACTGACATCCAGGTATTGAAAAGATTAAATTTGAACGCTTTATCACCGAAAAGATAATCTAAAATAATGTTAAGTCAGTCAAAAATCTTCTTTTGAACACTTGTTTTAATTTATTTATATGGCGAGTTCTAAGTACTAAGTCAATTTATTTTGTTAACAAAACAAGCGCGACTGCTGATTTGTACTCCAAAAGTCCCGGATGTAGTCACAGGCGTAATGTAGGTCAATGACCCAGTTTTCGTTAGCTTCATATCCCTTCCATATTAGTCCCAGGTCTGATATCTGATATAAAATTGCACAGTATTTGGTTAACAGTGCTACTGGAATCATGTTGAGCATGAAGTTGCAAAACAGAGAAACCTAATTAATGTCAAATTTCGGAACTCAGCCATCCTATCCGCTAGTTATCAATAGCATGGAAAAGGTGGGCGTTAGTCACGTGACCATCAATCTAAAAGAGACAAACAGAAAGTTACAAACTAATTTTTATATCAAATGAAGCAGAAATCATCTCGGAACAGATACACCAAAGCACATAGCTTGGCAACAAAGGTATAAAACACAGCAGCACAAACACCGATAGTTGGGTGCAAAATTCACCCCAAGTGAATTAGCTTCTAAGTGTTAAATATTATGTAGAGTCTTATTTATAAAATTATTTTGTTTCAAGTTATATAGTGCGCCTACAATGGAGAAATAAGTGAATGCACTTATTTTTCGTTGTGGCACATCATTAGGAAATGCAAGTAGGCTCAAGTTAAACAGTCGTCGAATTCCAAATAGTAGCATGCAGTTGACTCTCGTGTTTAGAGAACCGAAAACTGTCAATTGGGAAAAGTTACTGTTAAAACAGCGAAAATTGGTCTATTAAATTGCGATACACTGGAAGGAAGCGCTTAATAGTTGTGGACAACAACTAAAGCGCTTATGTTCCTGATTTTTACATGTGGCCTAAGATTAGCAGAGGGTGTTTTAATTGCCTTTAAAAATGCGACACCAGAAAGCAGTCAATATCCATGTAGCCTATCCAGAAAGTAAGCAGTCAATTTCCGCACGAAAGCGCGTTACGCTGCACTCATAATCATAGCTCTGGGAGAATAGGCTAGTCTTTAAATTTTAATTAAATTGCGCAACATATGTGGTCTGGCGAACTGTGATTGGGAGGCTATATTCCATTCCACGAGTCCTGCAACTGAAAAGGCACGATTTCCAAACTTCTTATTGGTAGGCCTACTGGGTGCGCATACGCGTAGCGGTTGTCACACTGCAGTTTGTCAGTTTGAAATTAAACAAGAATGGCAATCATCATTTTCATCATCATCATTATCATCATCATCTTCATCATCACAATCGTCATCACCATCATCATCGTCGTCGTCATCATCATCAATATAAAAATTTTTTACCCGAGGTAAATACTGATCCATCGGGTTGATAAAACTATTCTCCGAAGTGGGACAGATGATCTTCTGGAACGACTTCTTATCCCTCGGAAAGATCAGGCTGCCGTGTACATATGGGTCAGTGCATGGGTATGCGTGATTCACTGAAGAGGGGAATACCAGGAAACTAAACATTATATGCTGTGTCCTGCCAAACCGTGTCATTTAATTATTTAAATGCAAGCAAATTAATGTTATGCAATGAAAGAATAAAATAATAGGCCTAATAGTAATAATAACAAGGACAATTGCCATTTAATATTATATCATCTTATTTGAAAAAGAGACAAATCTAGGTGGCACAGGCCTTAGCACACCGCATCTAGTTAAAGAGATTAAAAAAAAATTGTGTCAGCAGAGGAGTCGAGAGGACCATATAGACATAGGCTATAAATTTAAGGTTTTTAACATCCTTTGCTGCTGCCAAGAAGAGGGAAAGGAGGAGGTTGTACCTAAGACGTAGTTTGTAGCCAGTTTCTGGTGAGAGGCGATAAAAGGGCTCCTCAAGACATCATTTTCTTTCTGCCTCACAGTATATTATACATACGAAGTATATCCCAGACCCAGCATCGGCAGCAGCGGATGATTTCACAAAGTAATAGGCCATCGCTGGGATAAAGCTAATACAACCCTGGTGTGAAGCATCAAAATAGGATTAGAAGCAGTGTCGGAAAGCAAGAAAAAGTGGTGGGAGCGCCGTTAAAATAATTTTCTGTGTGTCAGTTGCGTTCAAGGAGACTGGTACTGGGGCAGTCTGGGCCTCGATGAGGCAGAGGACCTCCTGGCCAACCAAGTCGACGGGAAATTCATCGTCAGAGACAGCTCAGACGCCAAGTACGTCAGTCTTAGCTTCCGGTCTCTTGGATCGACTCACCACATGAGGATCGAGTACTCGAAAGGCAGGCAATCATCTCTACTAGTGCCACAGCAACTGCAACAAATAAACAACAACTATTACGCATAATACTTCGTCGTCATCATTATTAAATTATAATAATAATCTCGCACA